>JAMKFB010000189.1:2285836-2393888 GCA_036247105.1 Cirrhinus mrigala | reverse complement strand
ACGATGCCAGTGCCACAAGAATCATAATATTTGTTGCTCCCCTAAAGGAAAGTTAACCGTGAATAGTCAGCGCTCGTTGAGTTTTCTGGATGTTAGCATTGAGCTTTCCAACTGTTTGTAATGAATCCTTGAATGTTTGAACTGTTTGAATTGAATCATTGATCATCTGAACTGCTTGGACTGAAACACCGATAGTTTGACTGTTTGCCACGAATCACTGAACATTTGAACCGTTTGAATTGATTAATTGATTTTTGAACAGTTTGAACTAAATCTTTGAAATGGTTGAATTGCATCATCGAATTTTTGAACTGTATGCAGTGAATCATTGTCAAACTGTTTAATGTAGTCACTGAGCTGTTTAAATTGGAATATTGACGTGAATGGGTGAAAAAGAAAAAAACTGAAGATAATTCCTGTTTTTACTAAAAAGGGCTATATCAATTTTACCTAATTAAGCTGTTTAAAGATTATTTCCAGGGTCAAAGAGGTACCTCTAGGTCTGTTGTGTGAGGATATTTGATTGTGTTGCATTGATTTTTGAGTGTATGTAGATAAAACATTTTTTTCTTTTGTTTTGTGAATGGTTTCTTGTAAAAAAAAAAAAAGTTTGAATTATTTTTGTGCATACTGAGACAGGAGGGCAAATTGAAATAATACCTCAACGCAAGTTAAACTGGTTTATTCTTGTTTATTACTGTCTTGGGCTCAAAAGAGTTCACCAGGTATATTATTTTCTAATCCATGAGAATCCTATGTACAGGGTGGGCCATTTATATGGATACACCTTAATAAAATGGGAATGGTTGGTGATATTAACGTCCTGTTTGTGGCACATTAGTATATGTGAGGGGGCAAACTTTTCAAGATGGGTGGTGACCATGGTGGCCATTTTGAAGTCAGCCATCTTGGATCCAACTTTTGTTTTTTCAATAGGAAGAGGGTCATGTGACATGAAACTTATTGGGAATTTCACAAGAAAAACAATGGTGTGCTTGGTTTTAACATAACTTTATTCTTTCATGAGTTATTTACAAGTTTCTCTTTGTTCACAGCCATTGACATGTCGAAGAGGTTAACATGTGAGGAGCGGATCGAAATTGTGTTGATATCTGGTGAACGCAGTAACCGGGTCATTGCAGCAGATTTCAATGCAAGACACCCTACGAGACCACCCATCTCCCAACTGCTTGCTAAGTTTCGTGAAACTGGTTCAGTGTTGGATTTTCCAAAATGTGGACGCATGAAAACCGTCACTAATGAAGAAACATCAGTGGCTGTCCTAGCTTTATTCAGCAAGAGCCCACAGCGTAGCACTCGCTGCATGTCACTGGAGAGTGGCATTAGTCGAACATCCCTTCGGCGGATATTAGCTACTCACAAATGACACCCTTACAAACTCCAGCTACTGCAGCATCTCAACGAGGATGACCCAGATCGGCGCACAGAATTTGCAGAATGGGCAAAACAAAAATTGGAACAGAACCCTCAGTTCACGCAGAACATTTTGTTCAGTGATGAGGCAAACTTTTATGTGAATGGTGAAGTTAACAAACAAAACCACCGCTATTGGTCTGACACTAACCCACATTGGATAGACTGTTGGAACAAAAAAAGTGATGGTATGGTGTGGTATATGGGGTACAAAGATAGTGGGGCCATTCTTCATCAATGGAAACCTCAAGGCCACTGGATATTTGAAATTGCTACATGATGATGTGTTTCCCTCTTTATGCACTGAAGCTGGCACGTTCCCTGAGTTTTTCCAGCAAGATGGTGCACCACCACATTATGGGTGTCAGGTCCGAGCATTCCTA
Organism: Cirrhinus mrigala; assembly: GCA_036247105.1. Classification (NCBI taxonomy): domain Eukaryota; kingdom Metazoa; phylum Chordata; class Actinopteri; order Cypriniformes; family Cyprinidae; genus Cirrhinus; species Cirrhinus mrigala. Next base: position 2,392,071 of record JAMKFB010000189.1, on the reverse strand, counting down.
GATGAACAGTTTCCTGAAAAGTGGATTGGTCGTCGTGGGCCAGTTGAATGGCCCCCAAGGTCTCCCGATCTGACCCCCTTAGACTTTTATTTTTGGGGTCATCTGAAGGCAATTGTCTATGGTGTGAAGATACGAGATGTGCAGCACCTGAAACTACGGATACTGGAAGCCTGTGCTGGCATTTCTCCTGCGGTGTTGCTATCAGTGTGTGAAGAGTGGGAGAAGAGGGTTGCATTGACAATCCAACACAATGGGCAGCACACTGAACACATTTTATAAGTGGTCAGAAACTTGTAAATAACTCATGAAAGAATAAAGTTACGTTAAAACCAAGCACACCATTGTTTTTCTTGTGAAATTCCCAATAAGTTTGATGTGTCACATGACCCTCTTCCTATTGAAAAAACAAAAGTTGGATCCAAGATGGCCGACTTCAAAATGGCCACCATGGTCACCACCCATCTTGAAAAGTTTGCCCCCTCACATATACTAATGTGCCACAAACAGGACGTTAATATCACCAACCATTCCCATTTTATTAAGGTGTATCCATATAAATGGCCCACCCTGTAGAACTGACTTTACAGTATTTATTTATTTTATTTTTTTTTACTTATGAGTAATTTATAAGTTGGCACCCCAGAACCAGTCAGTCTGCTACAAACATACAGGTAAATGAGAATGAATTAGTTAGAGATCAGTTTTAGGAGCAATTCGATCCATTATGGTCAATTATCAAAATAAGCTTTCTAAAATCAGCCTTCCTGGTATTATGTTACTGTAGACCAGTGTTACTCATGGCGTGGCTTGCGAGCCTAATGAGCCTTGCCCAACTTTAATTTGTGGCTGGCTTGGCAGTAAATAATATGATACGGTCATGCAGTCAACAGATATTTCCTTAAAACAAGCAGGGCTATAATGTGAAGTGACTTTGAAAGTTCGCTTTGTCACATCCAGTGTTGACAGACTTTAGCCGTTGCAACACGGTACAACACGACAACTGTCGCATCTGGTGTAGACAGTTTCGGTGTCTGCTCTATGATAAATAATTTATATTTTTTTAAAAATACCTAAAACAGCGGCATTACAAGATGGAAACATAAACTTGCTCTCCCCTTACATCCATGACACTGACTCACTGTGGCGTTGCCAGTTTTGGCAATCTTTGCAGAATGTAGAAAAAAGTAACTTAAGGTCTTCCAGCATTCACGTAATCCTGCTTTTTTTTGTCATTAAGGGGAAATCATCTTGTCTCAGTTAGAAATTTGACTAGTAAATGATAAAGAATGATCCCCCCTTTTGTATTGCATTGCATATCGCATGTTCAGAAACGACGGATTAATAAGCAGACATTCAGTTTATGGCTGGATGTAACTTTTGATACTTATGCAGTAAAAGTTGCTCTCCTATTGACTTTGTCCTATAAGTGCGGCTCTCATGAAAAAAAATAGTAAATGACCACACTGATCGGACTAATAGTCAAGCCAAAGCAAGCAAACGTAGCATAGTTTAATCAATAAATATTATGTAACATGTGCACTGTATGGTACATTTAAATGTGGCTTTGCAGTGTAGTAGATGTTATGTAACAAATGGTTAATTTACAGTACTTCAGAAACCTTTTTAAATCAGCCCTATTTCTTACCTTTTGCTATGCTGTAAAATGCATGTAATTCAGCATGTAATCTTTGATCAATAATGTTAAATGTTAAAAGGAATAAAAACTAAAAGAGTTAAAGCTGTTATATTTACCCCCATGTCAAGTGTCCTTGTTGTAAGAGTGAAGTAGGATATGAACTCAAAGTTTTGATTCTTCCAAGTTTTTCTTCTTATGGGTGGAGTGTATATGCGGAAATGAGAGAACTCAGCAAGGTTGCCAGATGTTTTTTTTTTTTCAGTATCACACATTTGTCAGTACTCTAGGGTGTAGGTTAAAATTGTGGATTTATGTTCACAAACATTAGCAAGGCTGTCATTTTAACTCTTATCTATTGTAAATGGTGAATATACAATGAAATGAAGTAAAGCAAGTCTCTGAATCAGGATGTGTGTCTGTTTTTTTTTTAATTCTAGCACAGCTGTGTATAGTTTTAATAGTTTTTTTTTTATAAAGGCAGAGAATGACAAAAGCTTTTGCACTTCCTGAATTCAGAGAGATTATCAGATGTTTTCTGCTGTTACCCAGAGGCCAAAATAAATTATAAGGATCAAGTTAGAGAAAATAAGTATTTAGTAAAACAGCAAATTTCACAAACAGATCTTTGTTACTTATTTTAATTGGTTAATCAAACATTAAACAGAATCATGTTAATAATTATGTTGTTTAACATTTCCTTTTATGTGTTTCATATTGTGATGTTGTTCACCAAGGCAGAAGTTTCTTTGTATCAGATTTTTGAGTATTATCTGCCCAAACATGCAATAGAGCTGGGCGGAGCCTGTAAAAAGAAAGCCATCTTGAGAAAACATGTCTGACACATGCAAACCACTATTTCCTCAGGAAATGGCAAAAAATAGCACAAATCCACATCTCTTTAACAAGCATCGTCTTTACATTTTAGAATACTGATATTAGGGCTGGGCAATATAGGCCAAAAAATTATCATGATAATTTTTTTCATATCAGTCGATATCGATAATTATCACGATAAATGTCAAATCTTCATTTCTTTCTGGTTTAAAGTCAGATTTTTGCTCCAAAGTGGAAGTTGTAAAGCCAGACCATTAATTTTCCTTAACAAAATAAATATTTAAATAGAAAAAATAATTTCTGGATGTTCTAATGAGTTATATTGTTTCAAATCAAGAAATAGGTTTGGGTTGTCTGATAATGATAATAATAATAATAATATTAATAATAATAATAGTAATATCACTTTTTTGTCACTTAAAAATGCACATTTCATAGTAGCTTGAGGATGCAGAGGTAAATTTTTGTTCATTATCAATGAGTAACATCTGTAAAAATTGTAGCAACCTCAGTTTTATATGGTTAAATTTATTCTGACAGTTTTTTTTTAATTAATTAATTAAGCATTGGTCTCCTTTAGTAGCAAGCATACATTTTAAATCATGATAAACACAGTTAAAACCACACTGTGGTACCTCAATACAATGGTACCTCAATACCATGGTAAAAATATAACTACTTGGTTTTATAGGTAGCCTATTTGTATGAAAAACAGTAGTCTAAAAACATTCAGTATAAATGCACACATGCTATAGTTTAATCATAAATACACACATACTATAATTTTATACCATTACTCCTGTAATAAAATTCAGTGTGAATATCCCACATTGCTGCCACAATACCACGGTGCAGTGAGTGTTACTACAGTAAATCCATGGTAAATGATGGCGATGTGTAGATTGAAAAGTCTTCTGACTGTCTCGTTGCACGCAGAGTCATTTGTGTTCATCGCTGAATTCAAGTGTTTCACACTGGATCTCACAGCGCTGTTTAGTGCTCGCGTGACGGAGACATTCACATATCGCGTCTTTTGCTCGTTCAAGTTTGTTATTTCAAATGTCGGCGCGCGGCAGCTGCGCTCATAATGGAAGGGACGCGCATGCGGTGCAACGCGCTCGGTTTTTCCAGACGCTTCCGTGCCGCATCGAGATCTTCTCTAGTGAGCTGGCAGGGTAGCAGTTTGAACTTTGGTCCGAGCAAATAAACGGTCCCTGTGACGTGATTCAAATGAGTCCTGCTGTTTCGTTCCGCTTTTGGCACATAAAAATTATATTGAACATTTATCGAACTCCTCATATCGTTTTATCGAGGAAAATTATATCGCCAAAATTATCGTTACCGAATTATCGCCCAGCCTTAATTGATATGCGATTTTTCACAACTTTAGACTGTTTCAGAATGTAACAGGATAGAAAAGCATGTCTTACAGGCAAGAGCACAATGGTCCATATTTACTTTGTCCCATTGAGTTTGTATTTGTTATTTTTTCGACTTGTAGAAAGGTTAATGAGTGATTCACATGATCTGTGTTACTGCACACTGTTTATATATAAGGGGATCTGTATTTATATATATATATATATATATATATATATATATATATATATATATACACACACACACACAGGTCCTCCTTATTAAAATTATACAATTTATGAAAATCTGCCAAAGCTCTATAAACACTTTACAAACATATTATTAGATCTTCATGGTAATATATAAATATAAGAATTTTAAGTCTGTTGTGAACCAAAAAAAATGTTGTTAAATGCTGAATACATAAGTAAAAGATAAATGAAAGCTGAAAGAGTGAGAGCTGTTATATTTACTTGACCTTCCAGGTCAAGTGTCCCTGGAAGATTAAAATATGATATGAACTCAGTGTTTCTTCTAATAAGACGACAACAGTGCAGAGTGACTGTTTCTTCAAAAACGACAACAATGTTGGCTGGCGACAGCCTATGACTTCACTTCCAGCACGACTCGTCGCTTCCGGTGTGTCACTACCGGTGCGACCACAGTATAAAAGGACGCCGGAAGAACACATCACTTACTGCGTCCGAAATGGCATACTCAATGAGTAGGTACTTAATTTCAATAACTACTTACTTAACGAGTGCTAAAAGAGTAGGTACTCAACAGCCAAATCTCGTTGAGTATGAATGCGATCCGCCATGATGACGTTATCATGTGACATGATGTTAAAACAAGTGCAACAACTTAAAACAGATGAGCACCTGGTTTAATTCATCTATTTGTAAATATTTTAACATTGATGAAATTTGCTCATTTTGTGGTTTTGCTAAAGGAACAGCTGCCCTTTTATTGTGATTGTAGTATAACCAATACATTTTGGGTTGATTTAAATTTTTATATTTTTAACAATACTAATATGACCCACAGGTTAATCCTTAAAGATATTATTTTTATTACGAAAACACAAAACGTTATTTCTGAAATGTGTTATTAATTTCTTTATTTTATGTGCAAAATAATTCATTCACACGCAAAACTGGCATAAATCTCCTATTTTCCTCTTTTTTTTTTTTTTTGATGAATTTCTCTCTCGTTTCATCACAGAGGCTTATAAATAACAAAAACAGTAAAATTTTTAATCCATTATGATAATATGAATATAATGATTTTGCACTACCCTCTTTCCTTTTTTTCATAATGATTCATGCTGTTCACTCTCTTGAAGTTTAGCCAATGATGGCATTACTTGCTGGCTTTTGTGTGTTTACTTCTCTTCTGCATCCACCTCACCTTCTCACCTTCAGAGAGAGAAAAAAGAGAAGTTGCTTCAACTTAAAGTGTTGTGCTGCCTTAAAATTAGAAACCATTTATTTATTTATTTATTTATTTTTTCCGCTGCCACCGTCTGTTGGCCAGGCATTCCTTATTTGGACTATGTGAAACACAGAGACATAGATTTAGCAGCAACTCTTTGGAAATTCTGAAAAAATCTGAAGAAATAAGCAAAACCAATTATGCAAGAGGCAATAAAAGACAAATATTCAAGACAAATATTGTAACAATACCATATTATTTCTTACCTCACTTGCTTACACACTATAGACAGTGTTTCAGTGTCTTAAAGGGGTCATCGGATGCCCATTTTCCACAAGTTGATATGATTCTTTAGGGTCTTAATGAAAAGTCTCTAATATACTTTGATTAAAAATTCTCAATGGTTTTGTAAAACAACACCCATTTTACCTTGCCAAAATGAGCTCTGCAAAAATCATCTCATTCTAAGGGGTTGTTCCTTTAAATGCAAATGAGCTCTGCTCGCCCCGCCCCTCTCTACTCTCTGTGGAATGACGGTCATGTTTACATTAGCCGCATTTAGCCGTTAAACTTCCTAACTACCACGTTATAAGGAAAGGCGATCGCAAAGATTCATAAAAAAACGCTTATACTCACTTCTGCTGTAAGTGAAGCTGGATCATGAATGATTTGCTTTGGCATCAAAACATGGAAAGTTACTGGACTGTGACAGCTGGTCTGAGGTAAGAGCTCATGTCAATCAACTATGGTGGGAGCGGCATCTGTCGGTGTGACGGCACACCAACAGGCATCTGAGAACGGCTCGATTTGAAAAAGGGGATATTATTTTTACAGATTAATTAAAAACCACTGCATGGATTTTTATCATTGTAGGGTAGATTTGTACATAAGCTGCCAACACACATTAATGTTCAAACAACATGAAAAAGTGAACTTAGCATCCGAGGACCCCTTTAACAGTCAAGTAATATATAAACTAATTATATGTAGGCTGTCATAATCAGAAATTTAAAGACCCTTGTGGGTATAGATTTCTTACTTAACGCTCGTTGAAAAGGGCCGACCATTGTTCCTTCTTCCTTTTATATATATATATATATAATTTTTGTTTTTGTTTTTTTACTTAAGGTTGCTCCCCCATGATTTCTATCTGTCCCAGTGAATTTTGGACCTTGAGGCCATTAAATGACATAAATGTGTAGAAACAGTCTTTGTGGAGACATGATAGAGGAGATTTGTCAGACAAGCATGTTTTAGTCTATAATAAATGTCCTCTTTTGTCAGTAATAGCACTGCAAATCTTACATGTCCACTGCATACAGTATGCATTCCTACTGCATTTTGCTTCCAAGAAGTAATAACAGATCAAAGTAAAAAATGTCAGAGGATGCTGCCAAAGGAAATGGAGTGGTGCAGGAGATGACAAAAAGAGAAATTTGTTTGCTTGCTACATTTTATGTTGGACTACAGCACCACCTTCTCCAAGTGCAGTAGTAATTTTCAGCATAACAAATTAAACATCACACGAACAAATCAAGAGAACACCAGAAAACCTTGGACACAGTGAAAAATAATGGCAGTATATGCTTCTGTGGAGCTCTCAAAAAGCCAGTGACCTGCTAGAGGTGGTGAGGGCACAGAAGATTATTGACGGCATAGTTACAACAGACTTAAAAATCTGAAAGCCTCTTTCTTGTTTCAAAGTTTTTGACCCTTTCACTCTTCCCTGACCAAGAGAAGCGCTGGAAAATCATGGGGATGAGGAAGTGGTTATCTTGTCACTCATTTTGCTAAATGAGGTAGAGAAGGACAAAATTCCGCATGAATAGATGGATCTATCAATTTGTCTTTCAGAGCACTGGGGTAGCAAGCCAAACTGCTTGTACAGAGATCTTTTCTCTGAGAATTCAGAACACTTCTCACATATCTTGTTACTGGTTAAATTAATGCTGACACTTAGTTCATGCACGAAAATCCTCTCTCACAGATGACTCTCGATAGACTGAGTGAAAACAATATATCATATCTCTCTACAGCTGAATGAAACACTGAATGGCTGCATGCAACTCTCCATAAATAGGAAATCAGTTGAATCTTGTTGCCCTGCTCTTATTTATCAATAGTGCGTATGCACAGATGTGTGCGTAATGATCCAGATAGCACACGTAGATCTGCAAGATGTCTGTTAAAGATCTCTTGATCTGGAAAGTATCTGCTGTGTACGAACATCTGACAGATATCTTTCAGATGTCAGCTTTACATACATTCTAAAGCATAAACATCTTAAAGATATCTAATATGCATCTATTTGACATCTGATAGGAAACGTCCAAAAGACGTATTACAGATGAGCAAATACTCAAACAAAATATGTCTTGCAGATGACATACATGCAGACATCAAATAGACGTCTCTGTGATGTACATGTGCTATCAGGGGAGTGTGTAAGAACAGTTTAATGCAAAGTGTTTGATTTACCAACTTGTACTTACATGTAGGAATGTGTGTAAATATAAGCACAACTCCGAGCATGCTTATGCATAGAGTCTAGAGGTAGAATGGTGATACTACAAAAGGAAAATATCGCCATATTTCACTGTATCCTTTAATTGCAAACAATCAATTTTAAAAATTTCATAGTTCAGGCTACACACTTGCATAATTGGTGTGAAAAGCTATAAAAGACAGCTGGGAAGTCATATGAAATGTAGCTATAGTGTCATGGTTAATCTTGCTTTACTGAAAGATGCAGCAAACCATGCACTGCGCAGAGAACGCATTTTCAAAGAATGGTATGTGTAGTGTGAGCACAGAGTGGCTTCTTAGTAGGGGTGTAACGATACATGTATTCGTACCGAACCGTCACGGTATGGGCATCTCGGTTTGGTGCATGAGACGGTTCGGTGCATCCTCGATCCAGAAGGGGGCACCGGCAGTAACGCAACTCTGTGAATCAGCTGAATGCGCTGATGTTTGGTTCACTGTCTTTTATTTTGGTAAAGTAAGTTGCCAACTGCACTGTCAAGTTAGCAATGCTAGAAGCCTGGAACTGATATGTTTTGTGTTTGTGTGCGCCGGTGAAATTAGCATTACTTCAACTTTCCTCATACCAGCAAAATCAACTTAAAAAACAGAGTGTCGCTTTCTGCCATTTGAGTTTCCTTTTTGTCATAAAACTGAACTGAAACTCAGCAAATATAGGCTACATTACATGTCGCACAGTTTTTTTCCCTTGTCTATCAGTTAACTAAATTAAAGTATTAATTTAAAGCAAAGTATTTAAAGTATATATTCCTTGTATGTATATATGTACTGCAGATTTTATAGCCTAGATATGACATTAGTTTGATATAATATGTAGTATTTTCACATGTAGGTGGAAAAACATTGTAATTTGTACTACTGTATTCAAAATAAATGAAAAGAAACTTAGCATGGTAGATTTTTTTTTTTCTGTTGTACCGAAATCGTATCGAACCGTGACTCTCGAAGCGAGGTACGTACCGAACTGTGACATCTGTGTACCGTTACACCCTGACTTCTTAGTTGGTATTGCTTTCTTTGCCATGATTTCAGTGAGGACATATAGAGGGTTTGCACTTATGTCCTTTGCACTTATGTCTTATGTCCTTTTGCACTTAATAAGAATAATGTAATTAATAATGTCCTTTGCAAATAATAAGAACAAACACGAATGTTGTCAAGATTTCTTGTACTGAAAATCTTAAGTTTGGCCATCCATTTTGTTTCTCAGACAGTTTTTTGCACTTTTCTCCTTGATTTGTTATAACTTCTGGCAGTCTATACTACCAATGTTTTTCCCAGTCCGACCGATTAGTACAGCCCAAAACATGACAATAATTGACCATTTTCAGCAGTAATAATCAGCAAAATTCGTTCAGTTCAGTGGCATTGTTTACATTCAGTGCCGCCAACATGGTTGATTTACGACGTGTCGTGAAAAACCTCTATACATTCATGTGATTTGTATACAGGCAGGTATTGTCACCACATATGGTTTATTGGAGGCATTTCTGTAAGCAAATAACCATGAACGTGAATGAACGTGGTGCTTAAGAACATGGGATTTATCAACAATGATTACTTACCGGTGTGTGCAAGAACCATTTGCGCATGTTTGATAAATACAGTTTTTTTCTAAATTTCATTCGTAGGACAAAATATAGAACTTTTTTTTATGGACTGTTGATAAATGAGGGCCCTGGAACGTAAAACCCCAGCAAGAACAAAGAGTGGAAAAGTGGAGATCAATGCACAGGAGAAAACTGATGACGCTATGCCCTCAGTGTCGAGTGGCTTTTTCTCATCTGTGACTTCAGTTGATATTTCAGATTCAGAATCTGACACTGACTGATTTATGTTCAATATTGTTCATACAAGTTCATGGAAATTTCAGTTCAGCTAGAAATTTCAGAACAATCTTTTTTGTTTTTTAACTAATGAAATAATAAATGAAATGTATGTAAATACAATGAACATGTATTAAAATGTTATTATCACCATGTTTTAACCTAAAAATGGTATGTATCAGGTGTAAAAATGTGTTCATAAATCTTCATGTAATCGTTAGAAAATTTAGGTAAGTGCTACACAAGTTCACATCTTTGGTATAGAATGTTGAAAATTTAAAAAAAATCTCTTTGTGTAACGATTATTGATCAACTGACCTCTGTGAAGTTGGCACCCCATAAAAAGAAATAATGACCAAAACTACGCCATTCGTTTGTGCTACGTTTTTTGCTGATTTGTGCCGCAAAAACGAACGTTTGTGCTGGTTTGGTGTTAAACATTATTTTTTTGACCGTGTGACGTCACTTTCCACCCCATATTGCCCAAATCGCTCCAAACCGGCGCAGTTCGTTTGTGCTCGATTTGTGCCCGTTTGTGCCGTTAAAATAAACACTGTATCTGTTTTCCTTCCCTAGATATAACCAAAATAATTTCGGGGCTGTGACGTCACTCTCCACCAGAGTTCGTCTAAATCACACAAAACTGGTGTCATTTGTTTGTGCTCGATTTGTGACGGTTTGTGCCGTTGAAATGAACGTCAAATATATTTCCCCTTCTTAGAAATAACAAAAACAATTCGAGGCAGTGATGTCACTCTCCACCCCATGTCGTCCAAATCGGTCCAAACCGGTGCCATTTGTTTGTGCTCGATTTGTGCCCGTTTGTGCCATTTAAAACAAACCTGGTATCTCCGAGCCCTTCTTAAATATAATGGGTAAAATATTTGTTTGGGACTGTTACGTAACTCTCCACCCCATATCGTCGAAATTGCTCCAAAAGATGCCATTCGTTTGTGCTCGATTTGTGCCCGTTTGTGCCGCTAAAATAAACATTGTATCTAATTTCCTTCCTTAGAAAAAAATAAATGCAATATGAGGCAGTGACGTCACTCTCCACCCCATGCCTTCCAAATCTCTCCAAACCAGTGCCGTTCATTTGTGCTCGATTTGTGCCGGTTTGTGCCGTTAAAAGAAATCCTGTAACTATGACCGCTGCTTAAATATAGCGAAAACAAAACTTTTTTACGAACAGCGACGTCACTCTGCACCCCATGCAATCTAAATCATTCCAAAATGTTGCCATTCGTTTGTGCTCAATTTGTGCCGTTAAAATTTACATTGCATCTATTTCCCGTCCTCAGAAATGACAAATACAAAACGGGGCAGTGACGTCACTCTCGACCCCATGCCATCCAAGTCTCTCCAAATCGGTGCCGTTGGTTTGTGCTCGATTTGTGCCGTTAAAAGAAACCATGTAACCATGTCCTCTCTTTAAATATAACGAAAATTTCACTCTTCACCCCATTTAGCGCCACTGCAGAGTTTAAAAAAAGTTAAGTGTTCGTGCTGCCTTAAAATGTAAAATTTAGTCAGCTCCAAGTTTTCACTAACTTCATATTTCATACTGACTAAATTTAAATTTCAAGGCAGAACACTAACTTCAACAAAAAAAAAAAAATCGTTATAATTCGGTTGTGTTCGATTTGTGCCATTTAGAATGTTAAACATCGATTTCCCATTCGTTAATCTTTTTAATGGCAAAGTGGCTGTATTTATTTTTGTTTCTTTAAGTTATTTTAGAAATATGTTTAGAATATTTTATGTTTGTTAATTTCTTTTTTCTTTTTTTTTTCTTTGCCGACCAAGCCGCCAGCAGCAGACATTGAGCTGATCATATATGTTCTAGCCTTCTCAAATCAACACGACTTGCCTAAAATAAAATCTATAGATATAAAACAATTAATGCATTTCACAATATTAATTTAAACATTTCACATATAAATGTGCGCTTTTAGGCGCATTTTAATCCATGCGGAGTGTGGAAGCTACAGTGCGCTGACATTGAAGTGCCAGCAATATCGCTTGCGATTTTTTTAAATTAATATCTACGCCATCATTTTTTCTAATAAAGGTAAGAGTAATACATCATTCGGAACTGCAAAGAGTCTACTTGATTTGTGTGCACTCACAACATCAACAAAACATTCGTTTTCATTAAATTTAGATTTTTTTTCAACATGCATTAAAATATATACAAATACGTACAAATATAGATTTACCTCGTTGTTTAGCTACAGTATCTATCAATTTCTTGTAGTCTTTTTCCAATGTCCAATGTAATTTGTCCTGCCATGCACACATTCAGTAGCCTATAGCTTAAGCCTATTTTATCGACGAGCCCTTTTTCCACAGTCCTTTATGTCCTTTTTCGTTTTCTTATGCAGTGCAGTAAATAATCGTTTATAAGGGGGACAGAAAAACTTTACCATATTAGCTATTAAATGCAGTCATCCCATGCAATTACAGTTATAGATAATGGTATATTAAGTGCTTAAAGGAACACTCCACTTTTTTTTTGAAATAGGCTCTTTTTCCAACTCCCCTAGAGTTATACAGATGTGTTTTACCGTTTTTGAATCCATTCAGCCGATCGCCGGGTCTGGCGGTAGCACTTTTAGCATAGCTTAGCATAAATCATTGAATCCCATGAGACCATTAGCATCTCACTATAAAATGACTAAAGAGTTTCGATATTTTTCCTATTTAAAACTTGACTCTTCTGTAGTTGCATCGTGTACTAAGACTGGCGGAAAATGAAAAGATGCGATTTTATAGGCCGATATGGCTAGGAACTATACTCTCATTCCGGCGTAATAATCAAGGAACTTCGCTGCCGTACCATGGGTGCAGCGGGTGCAGCAGGCGCAATGATATTACGCAGCGCCTGAAAGTGACCGGCACTAAGTTTGTGTAGATGCAGAGCATAATATCATTACGCTTCCTGCACCCATGGTACGGCAGCAAAGTTCCTTGATTAGTATGCGGAAATGAGAATATAGTTCCTAGCCATATCGACCTAGAAAATTGCAACTTTTCATTTTTCATCCGTCTTTGTACACGATGTAACTACAGAAGAGTCAAGTTTTAAATAGGAAAAATATCGAAACTCTTTGGTCATTTTTGAACGAGATGCTAACGGTTTAATCGGATTCAATGATTTATGCTCATGGCCACAGATGTATAAAATCAAGCACCTAAGCATGCAGATTGTTTTTACAAATATTTGTGAAAGAATGGGTCGCTCTCAGGAGCTCAGTGAATTCCAGCGTGGAACTGTGATAGGATGCCACCTGTGCAACAAGTCCAGTCGTGAAATTTCCTTGCTCCTAAATGTTCCACAGTCAACTGTCAGCTAAGTATTATAAGAACATGGAAGCGTTTGGGAATGACAGCAACTCAGCCAAGAAGCGGTAGGCCACATAAATTGACGGAGCGGGGTCAGCGGATGCTGAGGCGCATAGTGCGAAGAGGTTGCCAACTTTCTGCAGAGTCAATCGCTACAGACCTCCAAACTTCATGTGGCCTTCAGATTAGCTCAAGAACAGTGCTCAGAGAGCTTCATGGAATGGGTTTCCATGGCTGAGCAGCTGCATCCAAGCCATACATCACCAAGTGCAATGCAAAGCGTTGGATGCAGTGGTGTAAAGCACGCCGCCACTGGACTCAGCAGAGGAGACGCGTTCTCTGGAGTGACAAATCATGCTTCTCCATCTGGCAATCCGATGGACGAGTCTGGGTTTGGCGGTTGCCAGGAGAACGGTACTTGTCAGACTGCATTGTGCAAGTGTAAAGTTTGGTGGAGGGGGGATTATGGTTTGGGGTTGTTTTTCAGGAGCTGGGCTTGGCCCCTTAGTTCCAGTGAAAGGAACTCTGAATTCTTCAGCATACCAAGACATTTTGGACAATTCCATGCTCCCGACTTTGTGGGAACAGTTTGGAGCTGGCCCCTTCCTCTTCCAACATGACTGTGCACCAGTGCACAAAGCAAGGTCCATAAAGACATGGATGACAGAGTCTGGTGTGGCTAAACTTGACTGGCCTGCACAGAGTCCTGACCTCAACCTGATAGAACACCTTAGGGATGAATTAGAGCGGAGACTGAGAGCCAGGCCTTCTCATCCAACATCAGTGTGTGACCTCACAAATGCGCTTCTGGAAGAATGGTCTAAAATTCCCATAAACACACTCCTAAACCTTGTGGACAGCCTTCCCAGAAGAGTTGAAGTTGTTATAGCTGCAAAGGGTGGACCGACGTCATATTGAACCCTGTGGATTAGGAATGGGATGTCACTTAGTTTCAAATGCGAGTCAAGGCAGGTGAGCGAATACTTTTGGCAATCTAGTGTATCTACATGTAAAATTCAGGTACTCAAATTCTTAGAATGCAACCATTACCTTTGAATGAACTCCAAATCACCGTCTGTCTCTTGGTAAGGTTACTCCGGAGTGAATATATGCTGTGAAAAGGCCAGACAGGAAGATGGGCTGGATTAACTCATTCTTTAAACCAAAGTTAGCAAAAAGCATTACAATCAAACAATAAGTGAATTAGCAAGTTATCAAAGTTTACGTGACAGTTTACATCCTCCGCGAGTTGTGAGCCTTAAGTAACGTCACGTATTTCATTTCGGCGCCCGTGTTAACAGATGACTGCTTGTGCAAATTTGATTTACATCATAAAATAATCATGAGAAAGTGTGCTGAACAACACGACATTCCCGTGAATCACAACAGTTGTCAATGAAGCGTGTAATTATTACCGTAGGAATCCAGAGATTTTCCACCTATAGGCGCTATGAGGCCGGGGAATGTGTGAAATCCTCCCACGACCGCGCTGCTTAAACCCGGCACAAGTCTCCCCCGCGCCCTGTGGACGGAGGATTCGCCTCTGTAGATTTAAAATTTACAGCAATATGCTGTATTTTTGCGTCAAACCACCACGTGATCCATTTGATCGGATTATGTTTTAAGCATTTCTTGTTAAAGATACTGTTTTGTTTTTTTCTCCTAGTGTTTTTTATATGCAGGTGATTGTTATTTATTACATGTGTTTGTTTCATTTATATTTTGTGTAAGTCTATTCAATACCGAAACACTTGTTTAAAATAAAACAGCTGACTATATTTGGTCATACAACTATGGTGAATGTATTTCTTCAGACAATAATTTAATCTGATTTGAATTCTATGCTGATTTTTTTTAGTGCTAGCTTGATTTTATGCTTGTCACACCCCTGGACTTTTTAGTTGGTTTCTCCCATCATTTCCCCCTGCAGCTCTGTGTGTTTTGGTTTCTCCCTCATTGTCTGCACCTGTGTTTGTAATCAGTCTGTGTATATATATAGCGTGTGTTTTCCCTATTACCTTGTCAGACCTTAATGTTACCACCCTGTGTTCCTCGTGGATTATTAAAGACTGTTCGTGTCACTACGTCGTTGTTCGTTTGTTCCTGCCTGAAACGTGACAATGCTATACTTTATACTACAGTTTATTTTAGACTCTTCTCAGATATAATATCATTAAAGGTCACAACATGTGTAGAAAGAACATACTCGCACAAGGATAAAGGTGAAATCCAAAGGAAGTCACAGGAAGGCAGCAAAACACATGCACATAGATGAGACCAGACAACAAACACTGAACTGAGACCAACTTATAAAAGACAGGTGACTACAAAGAACTCATTAGGACACAGGTGAAATGAGTTAACTAATCAGGATACAATGAGGGCTGGAAAGACACAAGAGGGAGAAACCAACATAAACACCCCAAAGGGATGTGACAAGGTCAAGGGGGTTGAATAATTTTGATTGCAACTGTACATGCATACATATATGTATATGTATATGTATGTATATATATATATATATATATATATATATATATATATATATATATATCCAGATGTAAAGACAGGTTTCTATTAAGAATCATCCAATCCTTTATTAAGATGACATTTTTTACAGTATATCAATATAAACTGCAAATATAAAAAAACTTTGTAACTATAATGTCAAAACACAACAAAAGGCAAAGTGTATTCAGTGAGATTATAGTAGTTAGAATTCAGAATTTTGTAAAAGCGGTGGATTACAACTTTTAACACATTTCACTGTATAGAACAGGATGAAGATTTGTGTATTGGTCTCCTATTAATTGCTGCTATCTGCTCTCTGTGCTGCTGCCTCAGCACTTCCATGTTCTGTGCATTTCTTTGTTCCATATTCGCTATCAACTGTGCGAACTCTCTGGACTTTCTCTCCTCTGCCTCATTATTCTCCCTCCTCAACTCCTGTATCTCCCAGTTCAATTGGTTAGTTTTCTCCTGAAAGCCACTCTCCATCATGGCAGCCTGTTCCCTCAGCTTACTGTCCATGGCGCGATTCATCTCCTGTTTTTGGAGCAACATCTCCGTGTTCATTTTCTGCTTGATCTGTTTCACCATCTCCTCATTTTTCTGTTGTTCAGTCACCATCTTCATCTCCAACTGACGCTGCCTCTCATCCTGGGCCTTAATCATCTGTTCCAGAAGGACTGCCCTCTCTCTCTCCTCTGGTCAGCCAAAAAAGAAGTGGATGAAAAACAGGTAAGTCCAGGTGAGACAAGAGTCCAATCAAGGAGACAAATCTAACACAGATAGACCCAAACATCATCCCACTCATTTGACATACATAAAGTTACACTGAAAACTGGGTAACACTTTAGATTACAGCCCGCAATGTACAGCGTAATTAAACAGATTTACAGCCTACCTATTTGTAACTATAGTGTACCTCCACAGTACCTACTCATAGGTAGAAGTGAACAATATGCAACGTTTGGGGAATAAGGGGTTAATAACCTGCAAAATTATAAAACATAAAGGGCACCTGTTCTGGAATTATGTGGTATGTATGACACACAGACCGAAATTTTCAGCGTAAGCATAACTTACAGCCAAACATACGTGTAGGTAAACAGAAACAATGTGCAGTGTTTGGGGAATAAGGGGGTAATGACTTGGAAAATTAAAAGTATTTATACTGTTAGTATTTCATAAGTAAGGTATAACTATTCTAAGACTACATGGTTTGCATGACCTACTGTAGGCAACAATAGTATGATTTAGAACAAGTTGCCTTATTGTAACGACACAAAAATATGATGCAGTATATTTTTACATTTACGTACTGGGTGCTTATTGTATTATTACACCATATACCTTACATGACATTGATACAAGTAAACTGTAGTATACTATAGTATCATTTAGTAATTATAGTAAAGTTAAAAACCACCATAGTCTTTATAAAACTTTACCACAGTTTTCTTATGAATATATGCTATAGTATTTATTAGTGTTTCTTTGGGATCATGGAGATTACTGAACAACACATCTGAAAGTATGGGGAAATTATGTAATTGTGACGATGTCGGAGGTGACGACATGAGAGCGGTTAGATCCAATTGCGGTGGGTTTATTGAGAAAGGCAGACAAATCCAAAACAGCAGGCGAAATCGTAAACGTGAGACAGGCAGGGTCACAAAACCAGAATAGCAGTCCAGACCAGGCAAACAAAACAGAACAGTAATCCACAAGACGGTAGTCAGGTAACAAGCACAATGGTCATGACAATAAAGCCGGCACAACATGAGAGATAGAACGCTTGGTAAGTCAGTAAACTGGCAATACTTTGCAGGGAACACCGGCAACAGTCCCATTTAAATATGATGCCAAACAGGAAGTAACCAAAGAGGAAAAGGAGCAGTTAGTATTCAGGAGAGGGCTCCCTCTGGCGGTTGGATGAATGGTTATTCATTACAGTAATGAGTTTCTGATAAGATTTGGTTTAGAAACCAAAAAAATTACCTGATGAAAGAATATTGCATTGTACCGTCGAGGTTCAATACAGTGAAAAACTACAGATTACCAACTGCTTCCAGGATATAACATTTAAATGTAACATCATAATACACAACTACTGTGCTAACATACACCCTTGTAATATGTAGTTATTGTGTAAGTGCAACATCCACGGGCTGTAATTTAAAGTGATCCCTTGTTACTGTCATGTTTCTTGTGAGGAAGGGGCGAATGAAGATGAAGGTCAAAGATAAAGTCTTTATTATATTCCACAAGTAAATCCAAAACAGGTAAATCCACAGCAGGAGGGTAAAACCACACATATATTGACGTTAAAGTTGACGTAAACATTGATAAGAGCAGACAACAAACACTGAACTACATGCAACTTATAAAGACTGGTGATTACAATGAACCTAATAGGTTGTTTGCAATCACGTGATTCTGAGGACGCGCGAAATGCAGCTGGAGGGCAGGGAGTGATTTTTCTCTATAGGAATCAATAGCAGAGTCTCAAAATGACTATGTTTTCAGTTGTTTATGGACATCGGTCAAATCGAATTTTATTTCATATCGTGTATGAACATTTGCTGTTCATAAGGAGGAAAAGGCAAGAAATTGACTGAAAAAAAATGGGAAAAGTGGCTTGTAAACCTGCGTCTGCGGTCAGGAGGAGAGTCGGATAATGCTTGTGTGTGCGAATTGTTAATAAAAGATTAATAATATTAAGATATAAAGAAATATATAAATAGATACAGGGTGAGACAGTGAGAATTCACTCAATGCTAAATGCCACACGTACATACAATGCAAATAAGATATATTTGCAGTTGATTACAACTGAACCTTGTGAGATTGTGATAAATTCAGAATTTGAAAAAAAGTTTCTCTTTACATGCTGCTAACAGGACCAGTGGCCAAAAACCCTGTACAGCAGTAGTTTCAGGACTGACATATATCCTGCATCCTTCATATAAATGTGGGAATCACTTTCGAAAGAGTTTGTTTGCTATCAGGCTTAGTTGCGCAGCTTATTTCCACCGACTCGATGACAGGCAACTGAAGCAGCTATTTCAATTTAGTTGAAAAATCACTGCTCTTCATAACATAAGGATCACATCCAACATATGTTGTTATTTTCTGTTTATACGTTTCTCTTGTACAGTACAGACATTCCTCTATCTCATCCGTTCTGCTTTTTCAGTCACTCCTGAAAGTTCGCTGCATGTGCAGGGTTTTGTGGGTATTGGTCCCGTTAGCAGTACGTAAAGCGAAACTTTTATTCAAATTCCGAAGTGATTATAGAAAGAGAGCAAACAGTGCTTCCATATAGTCACCAAAAAGCTATCACTCACTTCAATTTATTGAACTCTCCCAATGTTCTCAGAACTACAAATATCTTACATCGTGTCTACATGTGGCGTTTAGCATTAAGTGAATTCTCACTGTCTCACCCTGTATCTGTTTATATATTTCTTTACATCTTAATATTATTAATCTTTTATTAACCATTCGCACACACAAGCATTATCCGACTGTCCTCCTGACCACAGACGGAGGTTTTCAAGCCACTTTTTCCTGTGCTTTTCAGTCAATTTCTTGCCTTTCCGCCATTATGAACAGCAAATTTTCATACATGATAAAAGATATTTTGTGGTTTCTCGGTTTGACCGATTTGAGCATCCATAAACAACGCAAAACATAGACATTTTTGAGTTTCTGCTAGTCATTCCTATGGAGAAATATCACTTCCTGCCCTCCAGCTGCATTTCGCGCCACAGCAATGACGTCATGTGCAAACAGCCTATTAAGACACAGGTGATACAAGGTTAACTAATGATGATGAAGCGAGGACGGGAAACAGGAACAACCAAATATGGCCACAAGAGGGAGAAACCAACATAAACAGTCCACAGGGGTGTAACAGTTACCCTCTTGTTACCTGTACTTACCGTGAAAGTGTAACATTAAACAATTTTAGTTCTGCTACAATAGATATGTTTCAGAGTTATTAACAGTGAACAGTATTACATAGTTAAATGCAAGGTCCAAAGACCATAAGTTAACAAATAAATATTTTTATTATTTAACATAATTTTAAAAGAACAATGCAGAAAAAAACTAATTTACAGCCTTTTTTTTTTTTTTACAAAGTACAAAGAACAGTAAAAAACAAACAAAACAAAAAGAATAATTTAAAAGAGGCATGCTGCCAAATTTTCCTTTCAGCTGTGGGCAGGAATCAACGAATCTCTGGAGATCTTTTGCACATCCTTGCAAAGCTCCTGCAGTATATGAGGGAGCAGAAAAGTCCTCCCCCTCTGATGCAGTTTTCAATTAGAGAAACAATTAGAGAAAAAGACATTAAAACTGTTAATTCATGTCAAATTTGCATAATGTAAGGAAGTGTTGCACAAAGCTTATTTTTAAACAAATGTAAAAATAAAGACTTCTGTGAGGAATCTGTATCCTTACAGAAGTATATATATATAGCACTCTTACTACATCACAAAGTCTTGTTTTGCTACTGCTAACATTTCTGAGCGTTTACTTCTATCTGATCTCTTGTTGCCTACCCAATTGTCTTAGTACTCTGTCTGTCTGCTGCCTGCCTTGTGACCCTTGCTTCGTTTACTGGATTTACTCTGTTGGACCGCCGCCTGCCTCGAACTTCTGGCCTGGACTCTGTTTCTGATTCTGGTTTGTCTACATTGCTCAGATTGGCCAGCGAATTGAAGGTTAAAAACGCAGTTTCAATGAAGCTTCAAAGGGCTCTACACGATTCCAGCCAAGAAAAGCAAACTCAGCACTTGTGGTTAAAAAGTGTATAAACATACACACACACATACATACATATATATATATATATATATATATATAATTTTTTTTTTTTTTAAGAAAGTGACTGATTGTTTTGCTAGATAAGACCCTTATTCCTTGGATGGGATCATTTAGAGCCATTTGAAGCTTCATCGAAACTGTGTTTTTAACCTTCAATCTGCTGGCCACCACTGAAGTCCACTAACTTATATGGAGAAAAATCCTGGAATGTTTTCCTCAAACAACTTAATTTCTTTGTGACTAAAGAAAAAAAAGACATGAACGTCTTGGATGACAACAGGGTGAGTAAATAATTAGCATTTTTTTTATTTGTGTTATGAACAAATACAATAAAGCAACACCAAGTGTTAAAATTTAAAGGGTTTTCTGTACATAGAGACTATTTTTTTATCAATTCACTTAAATGTTTGTGGGTAGGGCACTCGTTTAAATTTGAGGTATGTCTAATTCTGTAAAAATGCTAAATATGCAACAGGGCTGAAGAGGTTTTAACCACATTTTTTGTAGCACAACCATGGCTGTTTTGTGGTAACCATCGTTTAACTATAGTAACTAAAATATATATAATAAACGTTTAATTTTCGTAAGGTATAGGGTATACCTAGGGTAGTTGTTATTTTCTAGTTACCTGTGTAGGTTTTGTAGTCCTTTGTTGTTTTATTATTCATTGCTTTATATATATTTCTGTGAGGACACAGATTCCTCACAGCAGTCTTTATTTTTATATTTGTTTAAAAACAAGCTTTGTGCAACACTTCTTTACATTATGCAAAATTGACATGTATTAACAGTTCTAAACGTCTTTGTCTCTAATTGTGATCACAGGTGAAAAGTGCACTTTTCTGCTCCCTCATATACTGCAGGGACAGCTTTGCAAGGATATGCAAAAGATCTCCAGAAATTCGTTGACTCCTGCCCACAGCTGAAAGGAAAAATGAACAGCATGCCTATCAAAAATAAATTTAGAGCATAATTTGTTGTTGGTTGTGTTTTTTTTTTTTTTTTTTTAACTCTTCTTTGTACTTTGTATAAGTGGTTGTACATTTCTTTTTTTCTGCATTCTGTTCTTAGATAAGTTCTGTTAAAATTTTGTTAAATAATAAAAATATTTATTTGTTAACTTAAGGTCTTTGGACCTTGCATTAGACTATGTAATACAGTTCATTGTTATTAACTTTGAAACATATCTATTGTAGCAGAACTAAAATTGTTTAATGTTACACTTTCACGGTAACTACAGGTAACAAGAGGGTAACAAGGGATCACTTTAGACTACGGCCCGTGGATGTTACACTTACACAATGACTACATATTACAAGGGTGTATGTTAGCACAGTAGTTGTGTATTATATGTTATATCCTGGGAGCAGCTGGAAGGTAATCTATAGTTTTTCACTGTACTGCACCTCGACGGTACAAAGTTGTTCCTGTGACTCGCTGCTGAGATGACCATATGCAATATTCTTTCATCTGTTAAATTTTCATATGTAACTTTCTAAACCAAATCATATCAGAAACAGAAATTATTGCATAATTTCCCCATACTTTCAGATGTGTTGTTCAGTAATCTCAATGATCCCACACAAAGAAACACTAATAAATACTATAGCATATATTCGTAAGAAAACTGTGGTAAAGTTTTATAAAGACTATGGTGGAGAGGTGGCGGTGTAGCTGCTTTATTTAAAGATGTCTATCAATGTAAGCAAGTGTCATTTGGTCAGTACTTGTCTTTTGAATATCTAGGGATTGTGCTGAAAGGTGCTCCACGAATTCTATTTATCATTATTTACAGGCCTCCAAAATACTCTCCAGCCTTTGTTGAAGAGTTCACAGAACTGTTATCAATGATTTCCTCAGAGTTTGACTGTTTTGCTATTGCAGGGGATTTTAATATTCACATAGAAAATGCAGAAATCAAAACCACAAAAGAAATAATAACCATTTTAAACACCTTTGACCTGATTCAGCATGTGCATGGACCCACACACAATCGTGGACACACTCTTGATTTACTCATTAGTAAGGGTCTAAACATTTCATCCACTGTCATTAAGGACGTAGCACTATCTGATCACGTCTGTATTTTCTTTGATATATTGATCGCTGCTACCACTGAATCTAGATCCGTCTCTGTCAGAAAGAGATGCAGTAACGAAAACACCAGTGTTCTATTTATGAAGGCTATATCTTCAATGCCAAGCATTTCTGCAGACTCTGTTGATCTTCTCCTGGAGTCCTTTAACTCAAAAGTTAAGAATGTCATTGATGACATTGCACCAGTGAAAGTTAGTAAGACGACTGGCAGACAAAAATCATCTTGGAGAAAATCAACAGCAGTACAGAATATGAAAAGACAATGCAGAAAAGCTGAGCGGATGTGGCGAAAGACGAAACTTGAAATTCACTATAGCATCTATAAAGACAGCCTTCATGCTTTCAATGTGGAACTAGCCACAGCAAGACAGAAGTTCTTCTCAAACCTTATAAACAGTAACCTAAACAACACTCGCACTCTTTTTGCTACTGTTGAAAGACTAACAAACCCCCCAAGTCAGATTCCCAGTGAAATGCTCTCCGACAGCAAATGCAATGAGTTTGCTTCCTTCTTTTCCAAGAAGATCAATAATATCAGAAAGGTGATTATCACATCCTCAAGTTATGCAGAAGTCAGACAGATACAACCGCAATTTCAAAAAGAAGTCACTATGTCTGTTTTTGAAGCAATTGATAGCAAAACTTTGGAAGAAATAGTACAGCACCTTAAATCCTCAACCTGCAACCTTGACACACTTCCCACATCCTTTTTCAAAAGTGTGTTTAACTGTTTAGAAGCAGATCTCTTAGAAGTGGTGAACACCTCACTTCTTTCTGGGACTTTTCCAAACTCTCTGAAAACTGCAGTTGTGAAGCCCCTTCTGAAAAAGAGCAATCTTGATAACACCATATTGAGCAACTACAGACCAATATCTAATCTTCCTTTTATAGGCAAGATTATTGAAAAGGTAGTTTTCAATCAGTTGAACAACTACTTAAATTCAAACGAATACCTGGACAATTTTCAATCTGGTTTCCGACCGCATCACAGCACAGAGACAGCGCTCGTTAAGATAATAAATGATATTCGCTTAAATTCTGATTCTGGCAAAATTTCAGTGCTGGTACTACTAGATCTTAGTGCTGCGTTTGACACTGTAGATCATAACATTCTTCTAGAGAGACTGGAAAACTGGGTCGGGCTTCCTGGGATGGCTCTCAATTGGTTCAGGTCATACTTAGAAGTGAGAGGTTATTATGTGAGTACAGGAGAGCATCAGTCTAAGTGGACGTCCATGACATGCGGAGACCCTCAAGGCTCAATTCTTGCGCCGCTCTTGTTTAGCCTGTATATGCTCCCACTAGGTCAAATAATGAGAAAGAACCAAACTGCCTATCACAGCTATGCCGATGATACCCAGATTTACCTAGCCTCATCGCCAAATGACTACAGCCCCATTGATTTCATCTGCCAATGCATTGATGAAATTAACAGTTGGATGTGCCAGAACATCCTTCAGTTAAACAAGGAGAAAACTGAAGTCATTGCATTTGGAAGCAAAGAGGAAGTTCTTAAGGTGAATGCATACCTTGACTCGAGGGGTCAAACAACTAAAAACCAATTCAGGAATCTTGGTGTGATTCTGGAGTCAGACCTTAGTTTCAGTAGTCATGTCAAAGCAGTAACTAAATCAGCATACTATCATCTCAAAAACATTGCAAGAATTAGATGTTTTGTTTCCAGTCAAGACTTGGAGAAACTTGTTCATGCCTTTATCACAGGCAGGGTGGATTATTGTAATGGTCTCCTCACTGGCCTTCCCAAGAAGACCATTAGACAGCTGCAGCTCGTCCAGAATGCTGCTGCCAGGATTCTGACCAGAACCAGAAAATCTGAGTATATCACACCAGTCCTCAGGTCCCTACACTGGCTTCCAGTTAGATTTAGAATTGATTTTAAAGGACTTTTACTCATTTATAAATCACTCAGTGGTCTAGGACCTAAATACATTGCAGAAATGCTCACTGAATATAAACCTAACAGACCACTCAGAACATTAGGATCAAGTCAGTTAGAAATACCAAGGGTTCACACAAAACAAGGGGAATCCGCTTTTAGCTATTATGCTGCTCGCAGTTGGAATCAGCTTCCAGAAGAGATCAAATGTGCTAAAACATTAGCTACATTTAAATCTAGACTGAAAACTCATCTGTTTAGCTGTGCATTTAATGAATGAGCACTGTGCTACGTCCGAACTACTTGCACTATGTATAATCCTTTTCCTTTTTAACTGTCTTAAATTTTATTTTAAATCAATTTTTAAATAATTTTAAGTTTTATTTTATTTATTTATTTTTTTTGTTTTATTGTTGTGATTATTGTTTTTATGATTATTCTACTGCCTCTTTGTGAATTATTGTTTTTTATTATTGTTTTTATGATTATTCTACTTCCTTTTATGTAAAGCACTTTGAATTACCTTTGTGTATGAAATGTGCTATATAAACTTGCCTTGCCTTGCCTTGAACCTCAACCCTAACCCTAACTGTTCAAGTGGGTTGATTCTATTCATATTATCATATTTAGTGCTTACTGTGTCTACTATGTTAAAACACACACACACACACACACACACACACACACAAAAAGCTCCTACCACAAATCCTTCTATCATTTTCGGTTAGTTTATTATCAGCCTTCAGAATGGATGTGGTAACTGGAACCTTTTGCTGTAGAAATTTCTCCAACACCTCATTAATCTATAAAGAAACACAGAAAGAGTAAACATACTGTTAAACATATTATGCTATTAATTCACATTCAAAATATATCCCATAATGTCACTATCACTATCATTATCATAATTAAGAAAGTGATACATTTTAACAATACAACTATTGAAAATATTATTGTCATAATTATAGCATTGTTTTATTAATATAAACATAATATAAACTGAATGTAGCATTTATGACCTTCACTTCTTTATTGGCCTGTGCATTGTACTGATTCACAATGTTGTTCAGATCCTCGCAAAAGAGATTGTAACCACCAGCTCTGGCATAAAATCCTTGATTGATCTTTTCTGTCATTGGTTCAGAAAGAACTGTTAAAAGACTTTCACATTTTGCCTTGGAAGCCTTCTCATTGTTCCCGAGATAGCTGTCAAACTGATGATTGATGGCTTCCTAAAACAGCAAAACAAAACAGGAAGGATTCTGAATATTCATTTTTTTGAGTTTTATGAACATTTTCTTCCTATCTGTCTAATCATTTAGAAGATGCTTTTATCAAAGCAACTTACAAGCAATATCTGCCTACTAATGGCAGAAGCTACCATCTGGTGTTTTATCAGCAAGAGGTTTAGTGTCTCTACACACTGGTTTGAACTGGGAACCTTTTGATCCTCAGTCATTTTCTCTACCACCTGAACCACTGTCTTCCCTACAGAGTGCAGGTAAAATATTAAACATTATCAAGAAAATAAAAATATGTCTATTATATATTTTTCCGCTGACCTCACAGTGATCTCCTTTTCTGCTGGTTTCACTGTGGAGGTCTCCAACTCTACCTGCTCCACCATGGTCTCCTGATCTGCTGTGTTCCCTGATCAGCCTGCTCTGTCATGATTCGCTATCATGTTGGATAGCTCGCTTACGTTACTTTTTCACTTCTCACTCCTTCACATATGTTGCTATTAGAGTCCTAGATGGGAGTTTTAATCCTAATTTCCAATAACTGACTTAAAACCATCTATTCTTGTCATTAGACATGACAATTCCCACCTACCTCTAAAGATGTCAAGTACTTCCCATCACTGTCCCTGAAGGAGCGTTTCATGAAGGTTTGTGTTGCCATACGACTGAAGCATTGGTGTTTCGAGGTGATTTCATTCAGTTCCAGGGGGAAGGACTTCTTAAGCTTCTCCATTTCACTCTGGTACATGTCAATGCCCTCCTTCACCGCAGCCTCATTCTCAATCACTGCCATAGCGATCACAGCATTCTCCAGACATGGCACAGCCCCACTGGAGATGGTGTCCACATATGTTTTTGCAAGATGGCCCAGAACTTTAGGAAGGCAGAGGAGTAAAAAAAACAAGTAATATAAAAATAAATGGATGCTATGACAGGCAATCTTATCAGAACAGAGAGGCTTTAGTTTTAAAGCAGTGTTTTTAAAGATTAAGTCATTAAGTTGTCTCTAAATAAAGATGCAAAGACAGAAAACATTTAGGCTGTATTTAGGCAGTATTTGTTGAAAAGCTAGTGATACCTGAACTGTGGCTACTATCAATATCGAATACATCAGCAAGACATGCAGTATGTTTAACCACAAACACATCACATAGAGCAGTGGTTCTCAACCTTTTTTGGGCCAGCGCCCCCTACCCATTATACAGGTCCCTCGCCGCCCCCATCAAATAAATGGTAGTCTAATTGTCCTCACTGAATATTAAAGTTGATTATTATTATTTTGTGTTTATAAGGACTGTTATTATATTTACAGTAATTCAAATGTATGGGGTCATTATGGTTTTTAGGAAAAACCATTTTACTTCATTTCAAGGATGCATTGAATTGATCAAAAAAGACAGTGAAGTCCTTTTTTACAGTAAATTATTTTAATATAAGTGTAATAACATTAATTTACAGAGTTTTTAAGCATGTTGGTGGCTTTCATTGCTACAGCTTCAGTGTTGTTGAAATGCGGATATATCTTGTTGCCCCAAATTTAAAAAGACAGTGGACATGGTTATTTTGGTGAGTAAATACCACATTTACACATGCAAATAGAAGAAATGTAAACCCTACTTTACTATATTTCATAGATTTTGTGAGAATACAGTGCCCTCCACTAATATTGGCACCCTTGGTAAACATGAGCAAAGGTGGCTGTGAAAATAAATCTGCATTGTTTATCCTTTTAATCTTTCATTCAAAAAATTCACAAAATTCTAACCTATCATTGAAGTAAAACAATGGAAAACAGAGGGAAAATCTCATTATGAAATAAATGTTTTTCTCTAGTTCATGCTGACCACAATTATTGCCACCCAATTATTGCAACGTCCTTTATTCAAGATAACATCTCTGAGTTTTCGCCTTTAATGCCTGAAGAGTTTGGAAAACACCTGCCAAGAGATCAGAGGCCATTCCTTCATACAGAAACTATTTAGATCCTACAGTTTACCAGCTCCACGCTGGTGCTTCTTCTCTTCAGTTCACCTCATGCATTTTCTATAGGGTTCAGTTCAGGAAACTGGGACGGCCATGGCAGAAGCTTCAGTTTATGCTCAGTGACACATTTTTGTGTTAATTTTGATGTTTGATTTGGATTATTGTCCTGATGGAGGATCCAACCACAGCTCATTATAGAACTTCTAACAGATGCAGTCAGATTTAGATTTTTTATCTGTCGGTATTTGCTAGAATCCACAATGCCATGTATCTGAACAAGACGTCCAGGAGCTCTGGCAGGAAAATAAGCCCACAACATTAAAGATCCAGCAGTATATTTAACCGTGTGCATGGGGTACTTTTTGTACCAAACCCATCTGGGGGGTTTGCTGCCAGAAAGCTCTTTTTTTAGTTTCATCTGACCACAGAAGCCAGTCCCATTTGAAATTCAAGTCATGTTTGACAACTGAATATGCTGGAGATTGTTTTTGGATGAGCAAGGAGGATTTTTCATAAAACCCTCCTGAACAACATGTGGTGATGTAGGGGCTGTTTGAATTTTTTTTTTTAGTCTTTTGACCCCAAGACTCAACTTATCTCTGCAATTCTCCTGCTGTGATCCTTGGAGAGTCTTTGGACACTTAAACTCTCCTCCTCACCATGCATTAGGACGATATAGACACACGTCCTTTTCCAGGCAGATTTGTAACATCTTTAGATGATTGTAATTCTTAATTATTGTCCTAATGATGAAAATTGGGATTTTCAATGCTTTAGCTCTTTTCTTACAGACACTTTCTATTTTGTGAAGCTCACAATCTTGTTCTTCACATCAGAACTATATTATTTGGTTTTATTCCTTGTGATGGATGATTAAGGGTTTTTGGCCTTTGTGCTCCTCATATTTATAATCCTGTGAAACAGGAAGTCATGGCTGGACAATAGCTTACTCCTAGTCATTCTAGTGTGCTAAATAAATGCAAATATGAATGGGAATATACTTCAGAGATATTTTACTCATTATAATTTCTAAGGGTGCCAATAATTGTGCCCACCATGCATTGGAGAAAAACATTTATTTCATAACATAGGTTTCCCCCCACTTTTAATTGTTTTACTTCAATAAAAGCTTAGCATTTTGTAAATTTTTTGAATGTAAGATCAAAAAGATAAACAAAGCAGATTTGTTTTCATAGCCGTTTTTGCTCATATTTACCAAGGGTGCCAATATTAGTGGAGGACACTGTATTTCAAAGTTTACTTTAAAAAAACTAAGTACAACCCTAATTCTAGAAAAGTTGGGACATTTTGTAAAATAATAAAATCTGTAATTTGTCTGTAATCTATTTAACTTTTATTTAATTGACAAAAGTACAAAGATTTCCAAAGTTTTCACTGACCAACTTAAATGTATTTTGTAAATATAAACATATTTATTTAAAAAATATTTATTTATTTAAAGTATGCATCCCACTGAGGGTATCATGTTTGGCTATAAATGGAGCTTCTCAGTCTTCGCAAGCAAAGCTGGATCATGGCTCAAATTTTGTTTATATTAACAAAAAAAAAAAAAAAAAAGTTGGCCAGTGAAAACATTGGATTTTTTTTCTTTGTACTTAAGTCAATTAAATAAAGGCTAAAGAGAACAAATGACATATTCTTAATTTTATGGCATTTCACAGAACGCCCCAACTTTTAATTGGGGTTGTAGAAAGATGGGAAACATGCGCTCCTCATTTTCAAAATAGTTACTATTTTAGTGCTGTCCTGATTTATATGTTTGTTATAGTCAATTAAATTTCAAATCTTTTCAAAAACTTTTTTGTCAGTGTGTTGTGTCAGCTATAATAATAATAAATGTTTAAGCAACAATCAGCATAATTTCTGAAAGGTCATGTGACACTGAAAGCTGTACTAATATACTGTAGCTTAGCATGAGAAGAAAACACGCGCCTGCGCTACCGACAAGTTGAAAAGTAGATACAGAAAGTGCGTTTTGACGTATCCAGTAAAGACAGCGTTAGGATGTGGCAGACCATTTCCTTTTGCAAGTTTCAGCTCATACAACTTTGGTGTAAACTCGTCTTGACCAAACGCCCCCCAGGAACAGCTCAGCGCCCCCCTTTCAAAAATATTACTTCCAGCGCCCCCAGATGCTGTCCGAACGCCCCCGTTGAGAAACACTAACATAGAGCAAGGCTGTATAGTGCGACATATATGTCACACGTGCTACGAAAATTCAGGTCTGTGCGATGAATACATTTTCCACTGTATCACGCGTGCGATACAGTTTCGCGTGTTCATAACACAGCTGTTTAGTAGTGTGAAGTGATTTCATTGTGCTTGTTTGTGTGTGTGATTATACTTAGTAGTTAAGGATGTGCGTTATGACGATTTTTATCGTGGACGATTAAAATGTTTCCACAATCTTCTTTTGAAGAAATATCATAGTGTTGTGTTCTATCAGTTGCAGTTCTAGCGCATCCACCTCAATATACTGTACAGTGTGACATGCGTTCACATCAAATGTTCACTCAGCAGTAGAGTTACATCTCTACTGCATCTGCAGTCTTGCCGTTAGACATTTAATTCACGTGCTATCCTGACTTGCGCTTTTTCTCAGCGCCTACCTGAAGCGCATGCACACATCTGTCAAACAGCGCCTGAATACTGGGCTAAGTTGTCTTCCACATCTGATTGATTTCGCATCTAATAGGCTACTGTCAAAAATGTATAAGGTTTACATATAAACACAGTTGGTTATGTCTTAAATTAAAAGTAAACAGTTGAGAGAGAAACATATGCGTGCAGCTCTTAAAGCAACAGAACTAAAAATGGTGCCGCTTGTCATTAACGGAATAGTTCACCCAAACATAACATTTCTGTCAGTATTTACTCACTCACATGTCTCAAGCCTGTATTAATTTCTTTTTTTGTGCTAAAAACACAAAGTAAGATATTTCGAAAAATGTGGGTAACTAAACAGTAGCTGGTCCACATTTGATAGTAGAGGGGAAAATACTATGAAGTCGACAGCAACTGTTGGGTTACCCACATTCTTCAACAGAACGTTTATGTTCAACAAAAGAAACAAACTAATTCAGTTTTAAAACAGCTTGAGAGTGAGTAAATGATGGTGTAAAAATAAAACACTGACTGAACTGACAGATTACAGAATTTTCCGTTTCAGGTAAACGACTGTTTTAATGTTAATAAAACAACAAAACAGAAAAACCACTTACTGCTCATAATTTATGAACTTTAATACAGCTGCTTTAAAAAATAAAATTGATGTATAAAGTGTATACAGTGTTTTATTTTAATATTTGTTCATTCAATTTCTTGAATTTTTGGCTACTGCTAAATACTGAAAAATAAAACTGCTGTATACCTGAAAAATAAAGCACTGTTTGTTTTATTTGTATATTATGTGTATTTTTAATGTATATCTTTGTTCTTATTTTCTAATAAGAAATATAAAATAATGACAAAGACTTTTTATCTTCACCCACTTTGGCCTAAATGTCTGCCATTCTTTTTTGTTTTATATTGTGTTATCTTCAAAGGCTTTTTTTTTTTTTTTTTTTTTTTTAAATAATTTTGAAATTAGTAGTAAATAGTAAAGCCAACATGACAAAGAATCATGATAAAATCATGAATTGTGATATTCCTGAAAAAAATTGTGATATGATATTTATGCCATATCGCCCACCCCTAACTTGTGCTACACTCAAAAAAATATTTCAGCCCTTAACTTAATTCAATTACGTACAAAATTTCCATGCATTTAGATTACGTAGTTTTAATTTAAACAAATCAATTAAACTTAATGTGATTCAAATGCATCAGTGTTACGTAAATTAAACAGGTAAAGTTGATGTAACATTTCCCAGTGTTAAACAAACCCTGCTCAGTGTTCATGTGTTTCCACACTACAGAGTGTTCAAGTAGCATTGACACAGTGTTGGAGTTAAGGAGATCATTATGTCATGATTGACCAATAATGATGAACACCTGTTGTTTACAAGCAGAATCATCGAAGGAAAGAGAAACACAAGAATCAGTCACAGCCAAAGAGAAAATGAACTTCAATAAATGAAGACATCAAATCTCTGATTAAACAACTCCACAAACAACATTACAGATTGAGTTGATTTCTGTCATATATCTATAAATATTATTTCAGAACATCTAAACAGAGGTTTAGATGTTTTATTTATTTATTTATTTTTTAAGTTTCAATTGACCTCACCATCATGGTGAACAGGGTTTACTTTAGTTGGACTCTTGACTTTTGATTTT
Organism: Cirrhinus mrigala; assembly: GCA_036247105.1. Lineage (NCBI taxonomy): Eukaryota > Metazoa > Chordata > Actinopteri > Cypriniformes > Cyprinidae > Cirrhinus > Cirrhinus mrigala. Next base: position 2,360,235 of record JAMKFB010000189.1, on the reverse strand, counting down.
TTTTTATGTTAATTTTTTTGGCTGTTGTAATTATGTGTATGAAGCACATTTATTACAACAAAATAGAAAAGCCAAAAAGAAGTCTGATTAGGTGTTTTTGGTTAATTTTTATTGTTTATTAAATCATTGTCATCCAGTGTCATGATGCACTGATCTCATGCAGTGGTTAGTCTATTATTTTCATAATGTCTACAACAAGTGTATGAACTATTATGGATGTTTATCTTATGCACTAAACCTTGAAATCTCTGGCATCAGTTTGACACACACAGACATCAAGAATCAGCATATGAATCTCAACAATGGTGACATTCAACAGCTGCATGCTGGGTAACAGCAGAGTACAAATCTCACCCATGACTCCCAGCATGCAGCTGTTGAATGTCACCATTGTTGAGATTCATATGCTGATTCTTGATGTGTGTGTGTGTGTCTATGTAACACTGCAGATCTTAAAGTAGTAATAGTAACAGTTCATACAACTACTGTAAATATAATGAAACTAAGAGGTAAACCACAGAACAATATCAGCAAATCAAGCCACTTGACAATTATTACAACGTCAATAATAATTAACCAAGAACACTTAATAAGGACCCCTTTTTTTTGCGCTATACAAATGTGCTCTACGAACACAATTACAGCAACCAAAGAACAAAAAAAACTATACTAAGAAAGTCAAGGGTCAAGAGCCCAACTAAAGTAAACCCTGTTCGCCATGATGGTGAGGTCAAATGAAACATTTTTTAAAATAAAACATCTAAACATCTGTTTAGACATTCTCAAATAATATTTGTGGATATATGACAGAAATCAAGTCAATCTGTAATGTTGTTTGTGGAGTTGTTTAATCAGAGATTTAATGTCTTCAGTTATTTAAGTTAATTTTCTCTTTGGCTGTGGCTGATTCTTGTGTTTCTCTTTCCTTCTGTGATTCTGCTTGTAAACAGCAGGTGTTCATCATTATTGGTCAATCATGACATAATGATCTCCTTAACTCCAACACTGTGTCAATGCTACTTGAACACTCTGTAGTGTGGAAACACATGAACACTGAGCAGGGTTTGTTTAACACTGGGAACTATTACATCAACTTTACCTGTTTCATTTACGTAACACTGATGCATTTGAATCACATTAAGTTTAATTGATTTGTTTAAATTAAAACTACGTAATCTAAATGCATGGAAATTTTGTACGTAATTGAATTAAGTTAAGGGCTGAAATATTTTTTTGAGTGTACAACTGTTTGGCCTGTGATACAAAATTTTCAACCTCTGTAGCACCAGTGCTATGTGCAAAAGAAGTTAACGCACAGCCCTGTGAAGCATTTGAACATTTTCCTGATAAGCCATTTAGAGTTGGGTGATATGACCAAAATCTTTGCATGAATAATTTTCCATCACCGTAATGATGCACATCACAATGTAGAAATTCTGCCTGAAATGAGTTTTGTGTCTATATCAAGACTTTACTTCTTGAAATTTAAAGCCATATTATATATTACTTATGCAGCTTGTTACTCTAATGGTGAATTGTTTATACATTACATCAACATATATCGCCCAACTCTAAAACTGCATGAAGGTTAAAGCATTAAGGCATAACAGAGATAGCTGTATAAATTTCTACAAAGCTGCTTTGAAAACAGAGTATGTGCATTGTGATAAACATTATAGAAATAAATCTGACTTGACATTATGTAGAAAACCAGAACAAAACAAAAAACTGTCAACATGAACCAATGATTTACCTCTGCCAGTGACTGTGTATCCATCTTTCAGATTTTTCACTTTGCTCTGGTTAAAGATAAACTGGCAGAAACGATCCGAGGCCTCCAAGAATCGTTTTGAAATCTCTGCTGGGTCCAGTGTCTCCAGATAAGACACATTGTCTGGATTGGTTGGGAATGGAAAGGTGAAACATTTCCGAAATGGGAAATATTTTCGAATGCACTCTCTTGGAAGGTTGTAATTGTTCACTTTCGTCGAGTTACCTTCAAGAGAACACAAAACTGTCCTTCAGTCAAAATACACTCAGTGCACAAAATGAAAACTGTAACAAGGAAACTATAAACTAGAGCCCAACCGATATGGGTTTTTGGGGGCTGATGCTGATATTAGGGAGTAAAAAAAGTCTGATATCACTATATCAGCCAATATTCTTTATATTATAGTACAGTACCAGTCAATAGTTTGGACACACTTCCCATTCGTTTGTCCAAACATTTGACTGGTGCTGTATAAAGAATACAGTATATACATAACTAGAATATATATATATAACATTTTTTGCAATGATCACTCAAATGTGGCGACAGCTTAATATAAATAGCTTTAAAACACAACTACAATAAAATATATATAACTTGAATTAAGAAAATAAAAATCATGAGGATTCATATTTAACAGTCTTTGCGGTTTAATATTCACAGACACTAGTCTAATCACAATTTGATTTAAGTGTACTGACCTGTTTTTATTTATTCATCAAAAATATGACAAATTACTTATGGGGTCATTGTTTATTAACTTTACAGTAAGTTATGTATTTTCAAAGTAGAAAGCGCTTGACTGATTGTCTGGCGCTGCCTGAACAAGAGACATCCTTACAGAAGTGAAAGGTTTGGCTGGTTGCCAGTAGCAAACAACGGAGCACGCTCTGCTGGACAAACGAAGTAATCACATAATTTACAAGCATTTTATCTGTAATATGTTCTGTGATAAAATGTTCATATCGGTGGCATATCTGTTGCATATACGACGATGCAGACATATCTGCAGCAGGCTCATATCAGCCAATAAAACTGGCAAAATGATAAATCGATCGGGCTCTACTATAAACCCGTTAAAGGGGTCATCAGATGCCCATTTTCCACAAGTTGATATGATTCTTTAGGGTCTTAATGAGAAGTCTATAATATACTTTGGTTAAAAATTCTCAGTGGTAATGTAAAAAACCCTTTTTACCTTGTCAAAATCAGCCATTTTTAGAGCGAGCCGTTCTGTTGCATTTGCCATTAAATGCTAATGAGCTCTGCTCGCTCTACCTCTCTCTTCCGTGGGGCGACAAGTCGTAATGTTTACTTTAGCCACGGAATTTGCTAACCAGCACGTTATTAAGAAAGGCGATTTGCAAAGAAGCATAAAAAACCCTTAAACTCACTTCTGCTGTACACTGTAAAAAGATAACTGTGAAATTTACAGCAACTTGCTGGCAACAGTTGGCAAGTAAGTTGCTGTAATATATTCCACAGTATGCTGACGGTAAGTTTAATCACAGTAACTACTGTAATTACTGTCATTTTTATTACAGTAAAAATCACAGTACCGTAATTGCAATCAGCACATGAATCTCACCAACGGTGACACACAGCATATTCAGATAAACAGATCATCTCTGAACATCACAAAACACAAAAGTCACATTAAAACAGCAAAAAAAAAACAAAAAAAACAAACAACAACAACAACAAAAAAACTAAGAATAAAATAAATTACAAAGACAATTCTGCTCATAATTTATTCATGCTGCAATGCATGATGGGAGCCATGGATGAGTTTTGATTGGCTATAACATACTTTTTTGATGATTATGGTTGTTGTGAATATCATGCTCATTCTTAATGTCATTGTGTCTAAACTAAAGTTATTTTTTAGATCTTTTAGTTTCTTAGATTTTTTAGTTTTAGTTAAAAAAACATCTGTCTGATTATACAGTATAGGTGTATTTGACAGAGTAAATTGGCCAGAGTGTGTGAGTGAGTGAGTGAGTGTGTGAGTGAGTGAGTGTGTCCTAGCACTGGGGTTGCACGAGTTAGTGCAGTCTCAGGGCTGGGTTGCAGCAGGAAGGGCATCCGGCATAAAACGTGCCAAATCAGCTGTGCGGATGACTCTGCTGTGGTGATCCCTGGTAAAGGGAGCAAGCCGAAGGAGAGAGAGCGATGCCATTTTAACTGATATCTGAGGACTGACGCAGAGCTCAGATAAAAACATAGTTCTCTGGAAAATGTTGTGCAGTTTTAAAGTCCTACCTATTGCTGCTTTTTTCAGTTTTAAAGCAATATCCTCACGCAGTATCTAGCAAGAGAAAAACATACGTGGACTCTCTCTCACTCTCTTTGAAAGTTAAAATGTCTAACTTCACGATTGAAAACTGTAAATATAACAATAATAACAAAAATTTGGGAAAAATAATGAGCAACTTTACCTTTCTGAGGTCAAATTGAAAAAAAATATGTGCATTATGTCGGTTAATGCAGCTGAGAGAAAAATACCGCTCAAAACTACTGTACTATAATTCACAGGAAAATATAATTTTATTGTAAAATTTCCCACTATTGTAATTTTACCCATGACGCTTTGCAGATTTACAGCAACATACTGTATGCATATTCTACAGTATAGATTTGTTCATTTTACAGTAAAAATGCTGTGAAAACTACAGAAATTTGTTAGTGTAGATGAAGCTGGATCACAAATGATTTGTGTGAACATAGATGCATTTATGTAGATCACTGGGCGCATTTCCTTCTAAAACAAAAGTAAGGTTAATCTTCTGCATCTTCAGCGGCTCAGATGTTGGGAGTAAACGATGACTGTTGTGTTCATTATTACATCCAACAACACAACACCTGAATCGCTCAATCAGAGACATTCTTGTCTTCCCCTGCTCCCATGTATACACAATGGCAGACTAAATGGCGGACTACAGCTCACTCAGGGCAGATCTAAGGTAAGACAGCCGTGTCAATCAACTATCGTGGGAGAGGCCTTGGTTGGTGTGACGTCACATAGACAAGAAGCTGAGAATGGCCTGATTTGAAAAAGGGGATATTACTTATAAAGATTAAACAAATAACACTGGATGGATTTTTATCATTATAGGGTTGTGTACACACTAGAGATGCGCGGATGAGCTCAAACGTCACTTGAATCCGCAGCTTCAAATAAATTATCTGCCTGCCACCCACCCGCACCTGTATTTTTCTCAGATTTAGATAACCGCACCCGAACCACACCCGATCGTCGTTTACAATTACTCTAATTCTTAGTTTTGCATGACATTATGATGAATGGATAGTTAATTTCTAACAGCAGATTGATTCAGTTGATCTGCACATCGCTGCACACTTATATAAGCTTAATCACTTGTGCTTTTAAGCCAAATTCACGCTACAAATAATAACGTTAACTGACATCTGGACGTGACTCTCCGCAATCTCTGATGAAATTGGTTGGGTGTTTGAACGCCTACTGGATCCTTGGACTAAAATTTACAGGGGTTCACCCAATTTAATAAATTTCTGATCCTAAATATCTAATTCTTTTCATTTTTAATGCATTGTTTTCGTTATAATGTACTGATTCAAATTAGCAATCAATGATAATTATTAATACTCGGCGTGCCTCCCTTGACATGCTCTCGCGTATGAACAGGCCACAAATCTGGTGCTGGCGCAGACGGAGTGGGCACGGGCGCATCAGGCACAATCATCAAGCATATTTTAAAGTGGATTGAGCGAATATTTGCCTTTATTCACATATGATTTAATTAGAAATGATGGCCTGTCATGATTTTGGCTAATGCAGGAACCTACTGAATGATGCGCATCAGAGGGGATTTAGAAGTGGGTATACGCAAAGCCGACTGATAAAGAAACAGGTATACACAGGTACTGTACACCACTGCAAATTACCCTACTCAATAGCATTAACACAATCGTAACTCCCTTCAAACTTTATCTGAATGTCACCTTTTCTGTCACAACTTTTCGAACAGGAGAACAGACACACACAAAGTATTTAAAGCAGGTTCATATTTTAGAAAATGTAGTGAACATTCGCGTCATTATCGATTTATCTCATCCACCCGCAAATAATCAGAATGCATTTTTTTTATTACCCGACCCACCCGACCCGCGGATTATCCGCAGCGCCCGCGGATATAACCGCCATACGCGCATCACTAGTACACACACTGCCAACACACATTTATGTTCAAACAACATATAAAAGTGAGTTTTGGATCCGATGACACTTTTAATGTAATAATGAAAAGTGACTTTGGACATCACTGTAGATCAGGTGTGGGCAACCTATGGCACACAGAGGTATAATCACTGGTACGCCAGCAATAGGGAAAGCGGCATACATTTTGAGGTAATCATTCCTCATAGTCACACAGCCTGTTAAGATCTATAGATATTAAGTGTAAGAATTAACCTACACTAGTCTACAGATGTCGATGGCTCTGGTAAATCATCTGTGCAACCGCTGCGCATACAAGGCACTTCAGATCAGTGGTAGCTAGGGTATTTAGTGTGGTTGCTAGGGTGTTGCTATGCAGTTGCTAACATACTTAGTGTGATTAATAAGGTGTTGATATGCAGTTACTAGGGTAAAGTTACCAACTAAAAAACAACTAAAACCAGTTCATTTAATTTAAAGCAGCTAAAAAAGCAGCCAATAAGGGTTCTGCCACCAAGTACTAAGTTGTGTTTTGCGAAGAGGTCAAATACTTATTACTTTAAAACATTTTTTTGAAATGCATTATTCTGGATTTTTTTGTTGCTATTCTGTCTCTCACTGTTCAAATAAACCTACCATTAAAATTATTAACTGATCATTTCTTTGTCAGTGAACAAACACACACAATCAGCAGGGGATCAAGTAATTTTTTCCCCTCACTGTATGTCTCTGTCTCTCTCTATGAACAATGAAGCTGAGTTTAGTTACTTTAAAAACACAGACTTTACCTCCTTATAACAGAGAATTATGATGTAGTGGTTCAGTATCGATTAATAAATGTCACAGGGTAGCATTGACAAGTTTCTGAGCTCCTAAGTGTTTCTGTGTGTTTTTGCGATCTCTGATCTCTGTGTGGGTTCTCTGATGTTTTTGTGTGTCAATTAAAGCAGTGCATAAATATAGAATTAGTACAGAATATAAATTGAACAGTTTTAATGCACGGTTGGCCTTGTCACACACACACACACACACACACACACACACACACACACACACATACAGTGTTTTCAATACAGTGTTTTCAATACAGTGTTCAATAGGGTCACACTGTAAATCTGTTATTGTAGTGTTAAGACTAATTTAAACATTCAAATGAAGAAACTTTTGAAAAGTGTTATTGGCACAGTAAAATTAAAAATGGCAGTTCATGCCCAACAGGTTGCCAACCCCTGATGTAGATAAATACACAAACCTAAAATAATTAACTGAAACAGACTAGAAAGTTTGTTAACAGAATAATAAAGCACATATCTCTCTTTAAGTTGATAATGCAGCTGCGCAGTCTGACAAAGCTGGTAATAAAACTTTTTTAGGCTTTAAATATTACCTTGTTTTAGCTTCAGAGCAAATTCTAGGTATTCATCCTCTGTTGTGTCTTTACCATCAATCTTAAGCTGCAGAGTGAAGTCTCTCACAGCCCAGATGAAATGAGGGAAGAACTTCACAAACTCCGCATCATCTACAACTTCATCAGGTGATTTGATCTTGATGTGCTCTGTCAGCTCAGTGACATATCTGTTAAGTGTGAGTCAAGGAACTGTTGAACGTTCACTACAACATATAAAAACAACAATTTAAACTGAGGCATTTTGTACCAGAGATATCCTAGCTAAAAGTTATCTATAATGAAGGCCACATTACACTGAGCCTTTTAATTTACATACATGAAAACCTTTTAAAAAATTGTGATTACAATTACTTCCTAATCCTGACAACAGAGTGTGGATGGGCAGATGAATAGACTTTACTACTAAACAGGTATATTGCTAGAGTGACAGTCAAGCATAACAGTATATTTCTAGGATCCTGCTTCAAAATGACAAAACTGAAAATGAAATTTAAATCATGATCAGAAGGATACTGCAGACCCTCGATAGCTCTGTTGTCAATGGTTCCTTGACTGTTCAGGACTAGAGTGCTGCTCAGAAGGACAGCCAAAGAGAAGATCCTGGTGTCATGCTTTGAGTCGCCCTGAGACAGACAGGATATGATTACATGAGACTACAGCCCATAACAGACACACAATTCCTGATATTTTAACAATGATCTGTGATTGCGAGATTGGTGTTCAGAGTGATATTTGTTTGGTTTGGTTCGGTCACTACAAAAACTAAACAAACATGACAGCAAACATACATAACTTTGTCCATTCAACCAGGCCACTAAGCCTGAACGACTGACTGACCGACTGACCGACCAACCAACCAACCATCAGACAGAGAGACATATAGATAATACATGATGGAACTACGTTATCTTTAGTTTGTCACCTTGTCCACGTCCCCGAGTCCCTCAGTGTCCAACAGCACCAGAGTGGTTCCTGCTTTAGTCGGGTGAGGCATACACCACATCCAGATGCCCTTTGTCTTGGACTCGATTGTGCTGCCCAGTGCAAACCCTGATAATGGCACACCAGAAACCCCACAATGACTTATATGCACAGGAGCTCGTTCATTTGCACGGCATGAGTGTTTGGATAGCATCTGTGCTGCTGACCTGTTTGTTTTCCTGCCAGTCGATTCATCAGGTAGGACTTCCCGGTGCGGTAGAGACCCACCACGGCCACCACCACCACTGGCTGCTGGATCTGCTCCAGAACCTGCAACGCTGACTGCTGGACAAACAGCTTCCCATTGGGTGCCGTGTCAATCAAGCACACTGGTTTGTTCATGGCCACTGGAGATGCTGTGCAACTGACTGAAATATAGGGGGAATTCCCCAAATGAGCAGCATTTCAACTTTCTGTTTGGGCCTCACAATTTCAACACAGGGACATCCACATTCACATAATGCACACACACATTCTCACACACACGTTTGTTTTTATACTGTATATATAGTTTTTATACTGACCAAACGATACTGTTTCTCCCCTCACCCAACCCTAACCCTAAACCTACCCCTTACAGAAAACCTATTTGCATTGCTACATTTTCAGATAAACATAATTTACTATTTTTAATCATTTTTTTTCCATTGTTCCCCACAATGTAGCAAAAACAAGTACACACACACACACACACACACACACACACACACACAGACTGAAACACAGATGAACAGCATTTCTACTTTCTGTTTGGGCCTCACAATTTCAACACATAGAGACTTCCACACTCACATAATGCACACACACATTCTCACACAAACACACGTCTGGTTTATTATCCTTGTGGGGACTTTCCATAGGTGCAATGATTTTTATACTGTCCACACTGTGTTTGCTATCCCCCTACCCTAACCCTATCCCTAAACCTAACCCTTACAGAAAACTTCCTGTATGATTTATAAGTTTGTTTGAGTCTGTGTGTATTCAGGTTTAGGTCCCCACCACAATATAAAAACAAGACCACACACACACATTTAGAAAAAAAATTACACAAGCTGGCTGAATAAGACAGAAAAAACGCTGTAAGCTTTGTGCCCAGCTACTAATTAAACTGCTCTGGTCTATACGGACTGAGTTTTCACGGTAAGGTTTACAGAACCTCAGACACTTTGATCTTCTGAGACAGACAATACACACACAGTGTATTAAGATACAGACATTTGTTTCCACATCTCACTGAGAGAAGATGCGAGAAAAGTCCCTTTTCACCTATTCCTTCCATCCACTTTCCCTCACCCATCTCCTCTCACTCAGCTCACTTAGAATGGTCAACAGCATAATATAATACAAGTGTACAATTCAAGTAGAATACAAGTGATATCTATAGTCATGTTTGGTATCATTTGAACTGTCACTGTGTGTCTGGTACAATGGTCTCATTCTCACAAGAAGTAATCTTAAAGGTAAACAGATCCTGTGTTCTGAAATATTTTGCTCACTGTTTAGTGTGTACTATTTCCCAGTGTCTTTCCTGCAAATTACCATCTGTCCCCAGAAGGTGCAAACGATCAAGTCTAGGACTTGATCAATGCAAATTCAAAATGTTAGTTCCTGTCTCCATTTTGGGAGATGTTTGTCTGGGTCTGAAGTACTTGAAGATGTGTAAATCAGGGCTTTTTCTGTGGCCAGAATAAGCCCATAGTACAAAGTGTGTTGACACACTTAATACTATGTATTTTTTTTCAAGTCAGGTATGCATCTTATTCCTAGATTCATCTTTGAGATTTTGATGTCTTGTATCTTTGAATTGGCTGTATAATTGGCATAATATATATTTACCTGACTGATAATAAATTGTTACATTTGATTCTATTCTTATTTACTCTGTAATTATTGACTCTAGTAGATTACAATGTGTCCTTGTTACCGCATTTCCTGCGTCAGGTTAGTAACGGACTAAAATTCAGTTGAGATGGAGCATAGGGCACACCAACTAAATCTTTAGAGATTCGGCTAACACTTGGTATTAGTTCAAGTGTACTTAGACTGTAAGGGCTAAAAGAGAATTTCCGTGTAGGTCAGCTGAAAGTTGTTCGACCAACCTAAATAGGGTAAGCCTAACCTCTGTTTACTGTAATATTACTCTAGCTAAGTGCACATGGGAGACCATGGCATGACCAAACCAAAGCTACTATCGGAGAAGTAATGTTGGTCGGCTTAGATCTATAGTAGTGGTCGTGACTGACTAGAGATAATGTTGCTTTATTCAAGTGTGTACAGATCTATGGGGACTAAACAAAGGTACTTTTAGAATAAGCAAGCATAGGGGCGGCCGTCTAAAGTATTAGTCAGTTACCTCTGTGTAATATCCAAGACTGATTAGAATGTGATCGTAAGGTACGCTAACAGCCGAAGCGATATCTTTGAGCGACATGAGCACCCGGGTGAACGAGTACAATAATATTAAAGAGTAAATAGAATCATTATATGTCCAGATAAATTATCCTATATAGAAGGATCTATAATGATTGGCATTCTAAACCAAATGCAAGGTCATTATAAAATGGAATCAGGTAAGATAATAATCATCTTAACCCTAATTGCAGAGCAGCTTTTTCTTCTGCTTCAGCTTCACTGCCAGGAGGTACTGAGCGCTTAACGGCCTCAGTTTTTCAGAAGATCTACCGTCTCTCTGCTCTGGCAGTGACAGCTCTGAACGCCACCTCTCTCCTTACTGTCAAGCAGAGCTCATGAAGGAGATAGGGAGGCAAGTGGATGCTGGGTCACCAAACTCAGCCCTCTGGGAAAAGATCTGCGTTACTGCAGATCGCAGCCTGAGAACCTCCAGAGGTGCAGTCCAGAGCTGCAGCCACAGTATGGGCTTGGCAGTGGTTAGTGAGCGAGCCCTCTGTCTGGGACTTTCGGAACTGTCTGACAGAGAGAAAGTTGATTTTTTGGATGCCCATGTGGAGCCCAAAGCCCTTTTCGGAGCATCAGTCACTGCTATGCGCCAGCGGTGTGATCTGAGGAAGCAGGAGGGGGAGGCTTTCTAAGCTTGCCTCCCCCGAAACCCCATTCCTAAAGGTCCTCCATCGGCACGCCCTGGTTTTGATGCCCCTCTGAGAAGTGGTCAGTCGGCTTTCAGGAGCCCCAGGCCTCCTCAGCCTCAGCAGTCTGACACACAGCCTAAGCCAGCACAGCCAAAGGGGAAACCTTCCTCTGCAGCAGCAGCAGCTAGACATAGACCGGTAAACCCTCAGGGAGGGAACAAACACCTGGTAACCTGACCACTTCTCAGAGGGGCATCAAAACCAGGGCGTGCCGATGGAGGACCTTTAGGAATAGGCTTTCGGGGGAGGCAAGCTTAGAAAGCCTCCCCCTCCTGCTTCCTCAGATCACACCGCTGGTTCATAGCAGTGACTGATGCTACGAAAAGGGCTTTGGGCTCCACCTGGGCATCCAAAAAAATCAACTTTCTCTCTGTCAGACAGTTCCGAAAGTCCCAGACAGAGGGCTCACTCACTAACCACTGCCAAGCCCATACTGTGGCTGCAGCTCTGGACTGCACCTCCGGAGGTTCTCAGGCTGAGATCTGCAGTAACGCAGATCTTTTCCCAGAGGGCTGAGTCTGGTAACCTAACCGGTCTTTGTGTTCTGGATAAAGGGATGAGCAACAGTACTCTTGGAGTACCTGTTGTTATCCTCCCTCAAGAGGAGTGGTTAATTTCTCCCCCTCCTGCCAAGCGAAGGTGTTAGACTCGAGAATTATTCATAGAAATGTCAAAAAGTTCTCTTTTGACCAGTTCAGCTGTGGAGTTAGCACCAGTTCCCCCAGTGCCCCACAAAGAAATTCTCCACCCACAGTATTGCTAGGAAAGGTTGAGGGCACTTCACAAGAGAATATCAGTGGCGTAAAAATAAAGAAATTCCCTGTGCATCCAGGCAGTGGGCAGAGGGCACAGCGAGGTTTGAAAAGGTTTGCGCCATTAGTGGGCAAGGGCTGCAGCGGTCCGCTCGCTGTTCACGCGGAGAGCTGGCACGCATGCACAGTACATCTCTGGGTTCTGTCTACAATAATGCAGGGTTATCGTCTGCAATTTGCTGAAAAACATACTTGTAGGCTCAGTATTTGTTCACCATAATCCTGTGTAGTGGCACTGGCATGTGATTATTATTTTTATTTTTTTAAAGGGGGAATGAAATGTTTTGTTTTAACAGATAAAATAACTATGATATCTGTTTGGATCATCTATTATTCAATTACTTTTCCGGTTCTATGTTTTTTTTTCGTAGTATAGTTTCAGTAGTAATATTGTGATATTTTAGTCAGGTATTGTATCAAATTAAAAATTTTGGTATCATGACGCTAACATAGACGTCTATTATTTTCACATATAGACAGTTATACATTTTAAAACCTAACCCTAACAGAAAACTCTCTGCACTTTTACAAATTTTGCTAAAAAAAAAAAAAAAAACTTGATTTACTTTATTTTTACACCTGTTTTACAAATAAAAACATCCTCAGAGTTTGATTTTATCAGGTATTGTTTACTAATGTGTATAAATTTGTCCCTAAAACATGGTTTTATTTGTCCTTAAAACACACACACAGAACGATACATTTAAATGAACCACATGAAATCTCACGCACACTTGGTTCAGTATGAACCTGCTGGAGCACAAATGCCACTTACCTTTTTCTGCTTTAGTTAACCTTAAACCATACTTCCTAGTTGTGTACATGTTGTAGTTTCTGATACTCTATCGATACAGACCACCTTCAGGTCCAACCCCTTCAAAATGTTAACTGGTCTAGAGTGAGTTGTGGAATGTCGCTGATTTTAACATCTCTCTTGTTATTCTCTGTGGTAGACTTGCACCCCCATTTAAGGCTTGATTTCATTTTCAAAAACAGCAACTGCTTACTGGAAACCATGTGACCTGTCAAACAGATGCGACAAACGGAACTGTATTGTGGTGCCCCATCTCCACCAAATACTATGAAAGACCTTGATGTCAGAACAGAACATTTTTATTAACCCCAATGCTGTTTGGGGATCAGTATAACTCCCCTTTTTTATGCTTATAAAAATATGGTTCCCTTCATCTCAGTTGCATAAGATTTTGTGACTTTTTCTACATTATCTATCTTTACACACACAAAAGAAAACAGGGCTTAATTTGGATGTTCTGAAGGTATGTAAAAAAACATTTGCTTTCTCCACTTGTCAAATGAAATCAATAAATCTTTAAAAAAAATTCTACACAGAAATGAAAGCCTGGTACTAAATGCAATGTGGAACGGACATGCTCACTCAAGCACACACATGTATGCAAATGTTACTGCTACAGAGAACTTTTATAGAATTTAGCAAATAAAACCAGCCACAAATGCAGAACACTGTGAGTGAGACTAATGCATGCACATGCAGAGAGAGAGAGAGAGAGAGAGAAGACAACTGACCTTTTCCACTATGAGAAAGTTCACGCTGAGATGTAAGACTGTACAAGATACTATTTATTATACTTCGTTCATGATCATACTCATTCTCAACATTCTGAACTCTGCTTTTTTACCATGTTTCACTTTGTGTAGCTTGTTATTGCTTTGATGTTCACTGAATGTTGAGTGTTGTCAAAAAAAAAAAAAAATCTCCATATTGGTGTGCATTAGATGTAACACACAGGCACGTAATACACACTGTAATGTCTTCTATATTGATCATAATTTTAATGGACCTTAAACATAACATATTGCATAATACAGCTTAATGAGTGCAACTGTATTTTAAGGGTACTTAACATATGCCAGTGGCTGATGACATTATAATGGCTTAACAAAATCTAGTTATATGAAAAATTATATGAATTTATACATATTTGTAGTGGATGCACTTGATCACTTTTGCTGTGGCATGCTATGTTTTAATGACAGCGAGTGCTATAGGTACAGAATAGTTAATCTTTAAACTAAACTGCAGATCTCATGTTATGAGAAAATATTTTTAGCGAGAACAATGATCAATGATGTGCACTTCGATATTTTGGCGGACTGCTGGATTTGGTGGTCGGAGGGTCCACTGTCTGGTTTGAATAGAAACAAAGACAATAGCTTACTGTACAACCGCAGCTGCTGAGGTGTTGATGTCATGTGAAGGCATCTCCACAACATTATGAAAAATACCTCTGTATTTGAAGGATACAACTGAAAGAAAATGGTAAGATTTGCAAGTTTTCTTTTTAAAATACTTGTCAGTGACACGACAAGTCAGTCAGTGCACTGCAATAAATATAGGCCTGTCTGTCTACACTAAAAACAGCTAGGAGTTGTTCAGCTTATCAGCAAAACTCCATAAATTTAATTTGATTTTACTTGTGTAAAACAACTGAAATACTATTTGGCCAGTAGAAAAGAATCAACTTTTATCTGAGAACTATTTTTTTGTTTTTATGGGTATTTTGACATATTTATTCTAAAACATAACAAGAATATTGGATGTTTTAGCAATAAAAATGTATGTGTATGGGACAAATGGCATTTGTAATCCATGTCTCATTGTTCCTTAATGTAGCTTGAAATGATTGAATATTTGCATTTAAAGGATGTGGAAAACACAAGGGTCCGTGTAACGCTTCACAATTAAATTTTCAGATCATGTGGTGCAAATGCAAAAAAACGAAAAAATAAACCAGTCATTTTTTTCTTCTTTTTCAGTTACTTCATAAATTTTCTCTCCTTTTTTCAATTTTACTTTTGCTACGTGACTTCAGAAATGATCGTTTAAATAAATTAAATCTAAATGATTTTCAATTTTTCAATTTTTTTTTTATCTTACAATTTGCGCGGTGGGCTGTACCATTACTGCGGGAGAGAGTTAATAGGGCACTGATTGTCAAAATTTGATTTATTGCCCCTCATAAAAATTCCTCCCCTCCCACCCCCAACTGGATACCTGCTTGGAGACCTGTTTATGTACACCCCACCCCCCCGAACTGGACATCTGTTTGTACATCTGTTTATTCACCTCAGTAATGCAAAGGAATTTATGACCGTTATCTTATTGTTTGGGAAAGTGTTTTTGAAGTGGGGCCATTGAAAAATGTTCAAAACTATGTGCTTTAAACTTTAAATTGTGAAAGGGTTGGGTAAAACGGGATCAAGGGATAGTTTTTATTAAAATTTTTCACATAAAATAGAAATAGTAAAACAAGTCAAGACGTGCATTTATGTATTGTTAAACAATTTTGGGGATATATTTAAAACAAAAATGTATCAAACGCGATCGTTAAGCAGTAACAAAAAGCAGTCAGACACGACTGTGTAAAACAAAAGCATATGACAGTTGTCAAAATCTATGCTGTAGTCTAATATTGCAATTTTAAAAAAGTAGCGTTTTTACTGATACAAGAGTTAAAAGAAAAGAAAAAAAAGTCAAGCATCTTACGTTGATCTAAAACAAACAAACAAAAAAAAAGTATCAGACGCGATCGTTAAGCAACAGCATAAGATACTTGTCAGAATCTATGTTGTAGTCTAGCATTACAATTTTAAAAAAAGTTCAAGGATACAAGAGTTAAAGTAAAAGAAAAGAAAAAGAATCAAATATCTTACACAGTGTCATGCGAAAATACAACCTCTCTCCTTGCTGCCTAACTCAAAATGAAGTTAGGGGAGAAGGGTCTGGCTGCAGACATGCGCCTGCACTCTCAGACAACTGCACTTCCGGAAGTGACGTCACTTGCAGTCGATTTTATTTTCACTTTATTTTATTTATTTATTTTATTGAATCTGTCAACATTTTACAACAGTAGCCAGATGGTGAAGACAAGGAAAGAAATAAACTAAATTACAATGTCACTCGCAATCGCCACCTGCACTCACAGCTACCTGGGACGTCACTTGCAATCCACACAAATGGTGCGTGTTGCCAATAGAGACAAGACGCTGTGGTGATTAAACGATTAAAACTAATTTAATAGCATAACGTACAGGGTCCTGCAAGTCATCTGTAGGAGATAAAAACAAGACCCGCAAATCCGTGGCCACAGAACAGCAGAATATGAACGCAATGCGCAAAGTCTCATGTTAAGCTTTTTCCTCCCGTAGAAAACCATTAACACTTGATATGGCTTAATGTATTAAGATACATTAAGTGCCATTAAACGATCAAATTTGTAATATAGTTTATTAATTTAATGTACTTCAAGGCAAGCATATGGCCATGAATGCGCAAACTTTCACTTTTATACTTGCCCAGCAAACGCTTAATGTGGCAAAACGGACTAAGATAAAGACCAAATTCATTATAAACCTTACTGTTGTCAAACGATATACCAGCAGATATGAACGCGCCATAAGAAAGGCATTATGTGATATTAAAAGGACCAACTCTGTATAGGCAAGCAGACGTTAACGCAATGCGTTAAATAGACGTTTTCCTCCCGTAGAAAATCAATATAAACAAAAGACAATGATATAAAAGAGCTGTAGGGATTATTCTGTATGGGAAAACACGAATGTACGCGGCGTTGCGTTTATTCTGGGCTCACCAGCTTGTGTGTAGATGTTTTAATAATGAATAGGAGCATATTGAGTTTAGTCTTTATCATCTTAATCCGTTATGCCACATTTTGCAAAGGAAAACACTATATAGCCTACATATACATTATATTAATAAACTGTATATCGAATTTGATCTTTTAATTGCATCTTAATACATTGAGCCATATTAAGTGTTAATGGTTTTCTACCATTAAGTTTCATATTCTCTCGTTCATATTCTGCTGTTCTGTGGCCACGGATTTGCGGGTCTTGTTTTTATCTCCTACAGATGACTTGCAGGACCCTGTATGTTATGTTAAAATAGTTTTAATCGTTTAACCAACCCAGCTTCTTGTCTCCACTAGCGACACACATGATTTGTGTGGATTGCAAGTGACATGCAGGTAGCTGAGAGTGCAGGTGGCGATTGCGAGTGACATTGTAATTTAGTTTCTTTTTCTTGTCTTCACCACCTGGCTACTGTTGTAAAATGTTGAGAGATTCGATAAAAAAAAAATATATATATATATATATATATATAAAATAAAGTAAAAAATAAAATAGACTGCAAATTATGTCACTTGCGGAAGTGCAGGCGTCTGAGAGTGCAGGCGCATGTCTGCAGCCAGACCCTATTGAGTTAGGGCGCAGTGGACAAACCACTCCCACAAACCTCCCCCCTAACACAACCTAACACCGTAAGTAGAGGCCAATGCAAAGATTCAAACGTATGGTAAAAGAAATAAAAGAAATAAACAAAATAATGTTTTAACAATAGAACAAAAGTTATTTTAATAAACTGATGACGTTTCTTAACTGATGAAAGCATTCTTCCTGTTTTAACATTAATACAAGCAGAGTTTTTTCATTTGAAAGATCATACCAGTTTTTCCTTTTAAACAAAGGCCTCCTAAGTCACAGGAAAATGTTTTCTTTATTTTAGTTTTATTTTATTTAGTTATTCACACTTCATTTATTTAATTTATTTATTCACTCTTTGATGTTTGTCGGTCTTAGAACTTACGGCCTGTTATATCAGCTGAAACGTGCTTATGTCTGTACATTGTAGGTAGTTAAATATCAAGGGGAATGTAAATGTTTTGTTCCGCTACACAATAAAAACAAGAGAGGAGTCCTCTTTGATTTCCAATCATTATCATTTGAAACAGATGTGCGTAGTTAATCGACTGAACTTACACAGCAAAATCCCCAGTGTTAATTTAACACTCTGAGGCTACGTCCACACGAAGCCGGTGCGTTCCCTATCCGCTCATTTTTTTTCCTCGTTCGCAAAAAAAATTGCGTAAACACGGCGTCGTCTCAAGAAATATCTGCGTACACACGAAACCACTGAAAACGGTGTAGCATATATGCCAGACACAGCCGACACGTGATGTGATGACATCATCGTTTCACAAAATATACGGATTCGCTGTACACACGAAACCGCAAGGGTGTCGTTTTCAGATTTATCCACTTTGGGACCCGGTTTCAAAAAATAGCGGTTTCAGTCTCCTAAAACGTCGGATCCGTGTGGACGAAACGCCAATACGGTAAAAAATTTATACGTATACAGCGAAACGCGTCTCCGTGTGGACAGGCCCTGAGTGTGGACACATATAAACACTGAAGCAGTGTTGAAGTTAACGAGATAATTAGGTGATTAACGAAGTGATGATTGATCATTATTGAAGACACCTGATGTTAATAAGCAGAATCACCAAAGGAGAAAAACAAAATTTTTAAGCAACCATTATAGTGGTCAGTGTTTGCATTAGTTTGGCTCTTGACCCTTAAATCATCAATATTAGATCTTGTTTGGTTGCAATTACTGAGTTATAACAGCCAGACGAGCAAAGAGCAAAAGTCAATAAGATGGCATTGACTGTGCTTGACTTAATCATCATATAGTGACTTGAGTATTTGACATAGAATTTCCTTGCAGATTACAAAAAAAAAATGAACAAAAGATCAATCAGTTTTGCCATAATCAGACAGATGATGAAAAAAAGTTTATCTTAATTTAGACACACAGACATGAAGAATCAGTGTGAGAATCAAAAAGCCTGTTGTAGCCAATCAGAACTCATCCATGACTCCCATCATGCATTGCGGCATGAATAAATTATGAGAGTTCAGAGTTGATCTGTTTATCTGAATATGCCGTTTGTCACCATTGTTGAGATTCTTGGGCTGGTTCTTGATGTCTATGTGTGTCTAGGTGAAATATTTTTTTTTTAAACAGGTTGTAAAAAAAATCTTTCCAAAATGTATAGGAAGTGCTGGATCTTCTGTGGATTGTCAAGGCTATTACAATAAGCAAAAAAAAAAAAAAACTAACTTAGAGATTAGACTCTAGGTGATTTACGTCAAACAATGAACATGTTAAAACATAATCATCTGGTGACTTGAGCTTTTGGCTTGTCTGGCTGTTTCAACTCAAATACAGCAGCCAAACAAAATCTAGTATTAAAGATTTAAGGGTCAAGAGCCCAACTAATGCAAACACTGACCACTATAATGGTTGCTTAAAAATGTTGGTTTTCTCCTTTGGTGATTCTGCTTATTAACATCAGGTGTCTTCAATAATGATCAATCATCACTTTGTTAATCACCTAATTATCTCATTACCTTTAACACTGCTTCAGTGTTTATATGTGTCCACACTCAGAGTGTTAAATTAACACTGGGGATTTTGCTGTGTAGCATCACACGAAATGTAAATAGCTTGTATCAAACCTTTAATTGCCTATAGCCCATCAGTGCTCAAGCGCACACAAAGCTTGCCACAGAACACTGGCAGAAGTAATGATTATAAATGTGTCAGGTAATGAAAACAGCAAAGAAGACTGCCTTAACATTATAATAATTCATTAATATGTGTTTTCTGTATTTTCGGCTGCAGTGATAAAGTCGATAACACTTGTCATCTCTACAGTGGATGTGCACATTTGATTGAATGGATTACACAATCTGAAAATATTTGTTTTCCATTTTAACTGGCTTATTTAAAAGTAGACATTTCACTTTCTATAGATACATTTTTCATGTCTGTGAAGCAAGCATGGAGTTTCTGTTTTTTTGACACCCTCAAGTCCATAGAGACCTAGGGCCAGGATTACATTATGGACATCACCACTTCCTGTGGATTTTTTTTTTTTTCTAGCATCTAATGAAATTTTGATAGACTAATGGTTAACTGATGATCAGAACTCAGGAGTCAGCCCTTGTAACCATAGTCAATTTAGCTAAAAACAGCTAAAAATTGTTCATGCTAAGATATTCCTAATCATATTCATCCATGTATACTCTTTTATCAATAAAATAGCTACATTAATTAATAAACACCTACAGAAATATCCAAATGGAAGTGTATACACACACACACACACACACACACTTCCATTTGGATATATCAATTTTATCTTTATTTTAGCAATAAAAGGAACAACTATCAGGGCATGTTTCTAAATTATTGTAGGCTATGTCTGGACAAAAAGGACAATGTGCAACAAAGACATGACACTATAGTTTGTTTTTTTAAGTAGTTTTACTTGTTGAAAATTAATAATTTAAATTATTTCTTTTTTAAGTCTGTTTCAGTGACTGGCGGAAACAAAAGGAGCCTGAAAGAAGAGAGAGAGAGAAGAGGGAGAAACAAGTGGGGCATTACACAGTAAAATCCCCAGAGTAAAATTAACTCTGTTCAGAGAACATTTGGTCCCTCTCTAAATAGAGTTAAATTAACACTGAAGCAGAGTTGAAGTTAATGAGATAATTAAATGATCAATTAAATGATGATTGTGCATTAATAATGAACACCTGCTGTTAACAAGCAGAATCACTGAAGAAAAGAGAAACACAAGAACTACAACTGATTCAGCCTCAGATTAAATCAACTGAAATAAAATGAGTGATTAAATCTCTGAAGATCTCAGCAGATGATGATTAAACAACTCCACAAACAGCATCACCAGCTTCACTCATTATTAACCAGACTGACTATATTTCTGTCACACATCTACAGAAACTGTTATTGAGAATTACAGAGGATCAGATGTTGATGTTTTAGTGGTTAAAATGACGCCACCATCATGGAGATCTGCATTTGCTTTAGTTGGGCTCTAGGCCGTTGACTTTTTTGTGTTAGATCTCTCTCTTTAACCACACATGTGGTGTTATAAAGCAGAGCAATCAATGTTTTACATTAAGCACGTAAACTGATTTTATATGGTGAGATATTTATCATGAGCTTGGTTGAATAGATCTAAAGTAACTTTCTCCCAATTTAAGCATCTAGATTTTGTACAACCAACCCTGTGAATCTACAGCAGATAAAAAAAAACTGTGATTTAATATAATGAAATATTCTGAGTTATTTTAGCTCCATGCAATACAAAAAAAAAACCTTTTCTATTATTTAGAGACACACATCAAGTAGCAGCATATGAATCTCAACAATGGTGAAAATCAACCAAACTCTTCATGCTGCAATGCATGCTGGGTAACAACATAGTAATAACTCCCATCATGCACTGCAGCATGAATAATTATTGTCACCACTGTTGAGGTTCATATGATAAGTGTTCATGTCTAAAAATGATGCCACCTTTCATTTTTAACACTAAAGTGTTGTAGTCATGTTTGTTTGAACTTCTTGTTCAGTAATATGTCAATCTATAAAACAAAGAGAAAAATCATTTCATGATGTTCACGCAAATAAGTTATAAGCAGAAAGTGTCAAACAAGCTGCTACTTCAAACATTTGATTCAGCAACACACAGATGCTTGTGAAACAATTGCTTAGAAGCAAAATTATTTGAAGTTACTGAAAGGGTCAAGAGACAAACTAACGCAAACCTTGACCACAATTATGGTGGCATCATGATTTATTTATTTCCCCCCATTGACCACTAAAACATCAACTTCTAAACCTCTGTTAATTCTCAATTAGTGCTTCTGTAGACATACAATAAAGTCATTCTGGTTAGTAATGAGTGAAGCTGGCGATGCTGTTTGTGGAGTTGTTTAATCAGATTTTGAGAGATTTAATATATTTTATTTCAGTTGATTTAATCTGAGGCCGAATCAGTTGTAGTTCTTGTGTTTCTCTTTTCTTCAGTGATTCTGCTTGATAACAGCAGGTGTTCATCATTAATGCACAATCATCATTTAATCGATCACTTAATGATCTCATTAACTTCAACTCTGCTTCAGTGTTAATTTAACTCTATTTAGAGAGGGACCAAATGTTCTCTGAATAGAGTTAATTTTACTCTGGGGATTTTACTGTGTACATATCCCAAAAAATACAAGATATAATAAAATAAAATAATAATAAAAATGCATAATATGTTTAGAATTCTGTTATTGTTCATCTTCACCATTAATTGTTAATATAGTTTTAGAATTGTAATTATTCCAATTATTTTGTAAATATTTTTTTGTACTATATTTTCACAAACTCTTTTTGTGAAAAATTTTCTGTTTCACCTGGTGTTCGGTTGGGGCATGCACAGGCTCTGCTATCAACCACCGCTAAATACCCCATAGATCGCGTACGTCTAAGGAATATCTCTATTCCGGCAGGATCACGGGTGTCTAATCAAGAAAATCTTTTTCTCGGGACACTACCGAAATCTATCATTTTAGCAATGATGGAAAATTCAGCTTTTTCAGGGGCTTATGATAAAAACCCTTTTGCTTTTAAGCATTTTAACCTGGAATTTTTGGCTTCATATCGAGACGGTATCCAAATCCCATCCAAGCTGTTTCAACCTGAATATGAGAATGGGTCTGCTGTAAGGGACTTTTATCAACTCGTATTAGTGACGGGTAGACGTCTCAAAAATCAACCACTAACAATAGACCGCCAAGACTTTCTAAACGGGTACACCCTCTACGCCTTTAATTTATCACCAGATGAAGACTGTTCTAATCATGTATCGTTAATTAGATCAGGAAATATTAGACTAGAAGCACGATTCAGACAGCCTCTCAGACAATCCATAACCATTATAGTATACGCAATCTACGATTCACTTGTTGAAATATCTAATCGGAGACAGGTGCAAGTGGATTATTACTGAGACCTGCTGAAATGAATACGGTGCAACTAACAGCCATTATGGATAAAACTGCACACAACACATATTTTTTAGGTGTGCTTCTGTGCGATTATCTCCCCAAAACACCGTTAAGGAATTTACCAGCCATGCTTATCGTGAATACTGACCCCTCCAGCAAACCGGGCCAACACTGGGTAGCCATCTCCATAAACAGCCACGGAGCTTGATAGCTTTGGGGGTGATCCAAAAGATCCACGTTTTCCAAAGATCATCCATGAATTTTTAAAAAACAATTCTATCAGCGGGCAATACTCTAACAAAACAGGTTCAGGACTTCACAGCGGATACTTGCGGACAGCATTGTGTGTTTTTCTGTATCACATGTCAAAAGGATACGATTATGAAAATATTGTTAAAATGTATTATGACAATCTGATTAAAAATGATAAACTGGTCGCTCGATTTGTAAAGAGGTTGAAACCTTCTCTCTGTGGTACGTTTAATTGTATTCAATGTGTACATATCTGTAAAACATCTCTGTACTAGAACTCAAGAACTCAAGTGTTTTGGATGTTTAATTGTATTTAACCAGGAATGTGTTACTATGTATGTAAGGAATAAATAAAGACAAAGTGTAAAACCATATCTTTTTTTCCCCATGTCTTTTTTTCCAAATCACCTTGTTTTACTATAGCTAAAAATCTCTGCAAGATATTTGAGTAAAGCTTAACCTTCCCATGTGGGTCTAAATCATTCCTTTGTAATATACACCTTATGGCACAATCCAAATCATTCTCCACAACTTGTTGGATTGTCTCCTGGATTGTAGCCTGGCTGGTCTTAGCTGGACTTTAGCTGGTCAGCCAGGCTGGTCTTAGCTGGTCAAAATGTTTGTTTGATGATTGATTAATTACATAGTGTCTGCCCCAATTTTCCTGACAAATAATGCGACAAATAAGTGATATGTTTACTTTTAAAAATCTGCAGGACCACAAGGAACCATTAAAACAATTTTTATTTGATCTTACAGCCCCTTTAATAACAAATATTTACAAATGGAACGGAAATGTTCGTGAGACAATCCAACAAGTTGTGGAGAATGATTTGGATTGTGCCATAAGGTGTATATTACAAAGGAATGATTTAGACCCACATGGGAAGGTTAAGCTTTACTCAAATATCTTGCAGAGATTTTTAGCTATAGTAAAACAAGGTGATTTGGATGGTGCTTTAACTCTTACACTACCGAAAGAGGACGCTACACATGCCGACGCATCTACTACTGCACCTGCTAGTGCTATAGTGCACCTGCCACACCTCCTAATAAGGACGACGGAGAGGAGCAAATTGTTGATGAAATCTTAAACAATGTACCACAGAGGAGTTTAAAAAACATCAAATTCATTTTGAATAAAATGTCTAATGCTAAGCAACTGTCTTCATGGACTTCTGGAGTTTGTATATAGGGGTAGGGTAATCCACGGATCACACATGTTGGATTTGGTTAAAAGTATAACTGTCCCTCAAACGATCCGCGATGAATACAGGCCTCGTGGATGGGCTGAATTTCTGGATGCTTTTGCCGCTTTAAATATACCATTTTCAACTGTAAGCAACCCTCAAGTTAAACGTATGGTTGAATCCCTTAAAAGAAAATCACCAGTGCATACCCAATCACCGTCACCGCAACAGGTAACGCCGTTGAAAAAACACAGAGGACACAACCCAAAGACTAGAAGACATCCTAGTACACATGGTGAAGATGTATTTAAATCACCATCTTTTGATGTTAACGCTTGGTTAACTTTTTAATATTACTGTTTTTGTATGTATATGTTTGAAATATTTGTTTTAAGTTGTATGTTGAATTATCACAATGATGTCAATAAAAAAAAAGACATGGGGAAAAAAAGATATGGTTTTACACTTTGTCTTTATTTATTCCTTACATACATAGTAACACATTCCTGGTTAAATACCATTAAACATCCAAAACACTTGAGTTCTTGAGTTCTAGTACAGAGATGTTTTACAGATATGTACACATTGAATACAATTAAACGTACCACAGAGAGAAGGTTTCAACCTCTTTACAAATCGAGCGACCAGTTTATCATTTTTAATCAGATCGTCATAATACATTTTAACAATATTTTCATAATCGTATCCTTTTGACATGTGATACAGAAAAACACACAATGCTGTCCGCAAGTATCCGCTGTGAAGTCCTGAACCTGTTTTGTTAGAGTATTGCCCGCTGATAGAATTGTTTTTTAAAAATTCATGGATGATCTTTGGAAAACGTGGATCTTTTGGATCACCCCCAAAGCTATCAAGCTCCGTGGTTGTTTATGGAGATGGCTACCCAGTGTTGGCCCGGTTTGCTGGAGGGGTCAGTATTCACGATAAGCATGGCTGGTAAATTCCTTAACGGTGTTTTGGGGAGATAATCGCACAGAAGCACACCTAAAAAATATGTGTTGTGTGCAGTTTTATCCATAATGGCTGTTAGTTGCACCGTATTCATTTCAGCAGGTCTCAGTAATAATCCACTTGCACCTGTCTCCGATTAGATATTTCAACAAGTGAATCGTAGATTGCGTATACTATAATGGTTATGGATTGTCTGAGAGGCTGTCTGAATCGTGCTTCTAGTCTAATATTTCGTGTTTTTATATCTATACCATTCAGCATTAATTTTTCTTGAAAGAAAATGTCACTATGAATGGGGGCTAGTAATTCTACAAAATTACTAGCATTGGTAAACACCGCCCGCTTCCTCAACCCGGTATTTTCTCCCGCAGGGTCGGTAGCATCCATATGACTCGGTGTATCTCTGTAGAGCAATCCTGCTGAAAAGTTGTTTTCCAGGGTATCTTTCCCGAAATTTATGAGGGTTTCAGTTATACATCTATAGGGAGACGTGCTGGAGCTTTGCATTATCAGACGGTCTCCTAGAGAAACATCCACCTGTGAGAATATACACGCTCCTGGGTAATTTATTAACCCGACAGTTGCGCCGTCTGGTATGTTAGATCCGTCGGGTTTGGTTATTTTGATCCGCGTATATAGCAGGGTGTTATTTAGATCGATGTAATCTTCACCTGTCCCCGTGATAAAAAATTCCAGTGGTGATTTATCCGTTATCGCAGATGGAGGTGGTATTTTAACATAGGTATTTTTTTTTCGATAGATGTCTGCGTCATGGGGACTGTAAATAAATCTAACTCAGATTTAACACACTCCCCCGACATACTGTGGAATAGAGCCATACTTTAGAAAATCGTGTTCAACGGCCTTTTGGTGCGGAACGGCCTTACACGTTTCGCCCGGACACGACGTGTGCGTTTTGCGACCGTGCGCTTCTTACTAGCACCTTTAGCCTTCTTCACACGACTCCTCCCTCTACGCATTCTCACACCTGGTGGTTTAAAAGACCCCCGGGACATGACCATTAAACCGTTCCCATTTTGACCGTTATTATCGTTAAATGATCTTGATAGGGCTGTGCTAACAACATCACGAAGGTTTTGCTATACTAAAACCTCTTATCAACAAAGGTAAATCGATCTAAAAATATTAGCAATTCCTGCACCATACATAACCGGCCCGCCTGCGTAGCCTGGTAACCCGTTACCGGCTTGATTTCGATAGTAAGCTACATAACGTTCGGCATCCATTTTACCCCGATGTGTAATAGTTTGTTAAAACCTATTTCACAGATCTGAAGTGGAGTTTGGCTACAACTTTACCGTAAGTGAAACTTACGTGCTGGTTCTGGTCGTCTTTAACCTCGATGCAAATGTCTGTAATATTAGACTTATTAACAGGTATGTAATGCGGTTTATCATATCTAACACGGACGATATCATTAGACGTTCCCTCTATATATACAGTTCTTAGTAGTGGGACATACGAATCGCCGACTGATTGATATTCGATTATGTCGGTGTATATGTACATGCTATAAAAAGCGCCTCTGATGTCGCTTTGATAGGGTGCATACGTCACAACAGGTGCATCATCAAGGTGATCTTCACGTGATTGATTTACAGAACCTATAAACACCCCGGGTTTTAAGCCTAAAATAATAGCCAACTGCCCACAAAACACCAGGGATGTGTTCAGTGGTGCTTTTAGAAATATCCTGTTTTTAACGTGATCATAACCCAGGGTCACTCTTGGTGGGAGATTAGCATTTATTTCTCTAATTAGAAAAACCACGTCCTCGTCCTGGTTTTAATGTATTACATACTTTAGATATGTTTTGAAGATGTTTTTCTGTAATGTAGATAACAACACCCTTGTCCCCATCGTAATGTCTCTCATCACATCCTAGTATGCTAGGGGTGGTGTTAATAACAAATGCTACATCCTCCTCATTAAATGTGTACCAGGAAATAGGGTAATAAAACTCGATCAATCCGACTTCCCATTGACCTTTGAGATTCATACTTCTTGCGAGTCTGGTTTTGTAATTAGAAATACGGTTGTCAGGATAAACATCCATTGATGCGTTGCAAGGTAGTGTAATGTAAAATCCGCCTTCACCCATGATGTAGATTTTCACAAATGACGCTTATGACATCTTCACTACTATTTTAATGGGTTCTGTATGTCCACGATCTCGCGTTCCGGCAACCATGATGAAAATTTAGCTGGCCATCCATACCATTTTACTAGGCAAAAAACCTCGTGGCCACGTTTTTTTCTATAATATTTTCTATTTTAAACGACTTGTCACGGTTCACATTAATTTTTTGTAATTCTTTTTCATAAAAACATCCGTCGATAATATCACCATCATAGTCTTGTAATCTGTACACTGGTGGTGTCCGAGGTATACAGGCTGCTATAGTGAAAAATCTTCTGTGTAGTTCTGCTCATACCCCTTGGAAAACACATTTCTAACCTTAGACACTCTAACCACGTCCCCTATTTTATATCTAAAAACGGGGGTCTTTACGCATCTTTCCATACAGATTATTAAACACTTCAGTTTCATTTTCTTTATGAACATCCAGGGGGCGCATTTTAATACTTTTGTGATAACTTGCCTTATACCCATCTATAAGATCTTGTAAGATGTCGAGGTAACATTTTGAATTGATGGCTGTTAAAAATCGATGCATTCTTCCACGAAGTGTGCGGTTAAAGCGTTCAATCACTGATGCTTTTACATCGCTTGCTGTAGCAAAATGGTGTATGTTATACTTTTTCATCAGTTGCTGGAAATGTTTGTTAAAAAATTCAGTACCTTGATCAATCTGTAATTTTTGCGGTACACGATTATCTTTGAGTATGGTTTCGAATGCTTTCGCAACCTCCTGTCCTGTCTTATTCTTCAGTGGACGAGCCCAAGTGTAATTGCTGACAACGTCTATACAAGTCAGTAAATATTTGATATTATCGTTTTCTTTCGAATAAGCTGACATGTCAACCAGATCTGCTTGAAACTGTACATCTTTTCCGTACACCACCACTCTATTCCGCTTGTATTTGACAGGTGCAGTTTTGTGTAATGTATACGCATCCTGAGCAGCCAACTAATCTTCCACTTGTTTATCTTTCAGAGTTACTCCGCTTTCCTGTAACACACCACGTTTTAAGCGTTCTTTACCGCCCAAAGACCCTGGGTGTGATGGCGTGTAGTACACTTTTTTCATCAATTCAGACATCTTACCCCCACTGTTTTCAGAAAATAATGACGAAACGGATAGTGTCAAACAGGTTTTTATTTGCATATGTATCGATACTCCAGGTACAACATTTTAACAATAAATATGATTGGTTATACAACAAAGTAATTATATGTCATCTAGATATTGAAGGAATTTCACACACATTACAAAATTTTTCTCTATCATATATTCAGCTAATGTGTCAATAATTTCACGTACATCCACCGACCGGTTTCTTGACAACAGCATTATACACACATAAGTACAAAGACATAGCGTGTTTCCTACTTTAAGGTTTTCTTCACATTCAGGCATGAGTTTAAGAATGTTTTTAACAGTCATACAGACATTATACCCATTTGCGGTGCATTGGTTTATCATAACACTCCACTCGTTTGACATACCCCTTACAACGATCATTTGATTTTTTTAATTCCGCTAAACGTTTATTATCTACATAACATTCAATCACATCATCGACGATCTTGTACAATAAATGCATTATTTCACACTTAATTCGTTGTTTAAAAAGGAGTTTCGCCAGACAGGTTGTGCTCCAGAGGTTCCCCATGTTCCAGGTTAGTCAGAATCCGCACTGGCACTCTTTTTCCAGCTGTCAACAGCGTCATAAATGGCCTGCTCACAGGTTTCGTCCACAAGCTTTTTCCTGAGTTCCGCCAAACCGTTCACTATGTACATCTCATCTCTGAGCTCACACAGAACACAGTCGACAACACCCTGAATCCTTTGCAGGTGTGGTGTTAAACCGAACAGCTTCAAGGTTTGGGCCAAAATGGATTTTAGATCAGGTTTGAACAATTTTTGCGACAGTTCTTCGAAACACCCTAGAAAATAGTACGCAGGTGCCTCATAGAGACACGAATGTTGTATTTGCAAGGGGTGGTCATGTTCACAACCGTAACAACTTCGTTTTAGCTCCCCATCTATCAGGTGTTCCAGAATTATGGCTACCACAGCTTTAATCTTATGACATGTCACACCAGTGCACCCATTGACTGTGTCCAGGGTACCCGCAGCGGGTGTACCGGTGAGTGATCCATCGCCCGGGGCTCCCGTGTTAGGGGGTCTGTACCTCGTTAGGAAAGCTAGGTTATGGTATCCAAGTTCCGTACAGAATTTGTTCAGGTAGTGTTGTCTGTCGTCAAGGCCGCTGTGGAAGGGACGTCACTGCATACAACGTTAAGAGGAAATGAAGTATTTTCTTGAGACATGTTGGTGGGGTATCGGTTGAAGGCTTTTTTCTCCTTTTAGAGTCTGGTCGGTCTGCATTTAATGATCGTAGATTGTAGGCGGGGCTATGTGAACGCTTCTACGACTGGACACACACCATTCAGGGTGAAACAGTTTCACTTTTATGTTATTGTATCTGTCAAATGCCTCACACCACTTAAACAACTTGTCTATTTTTCTGAATATGTCTTCTAACACAGGTACATCTTTCCACTGAAACAAGAATTTTATGGTGTAGTATTTGAGATGATCCTCCTCGGATATTGGCCAGACACGTTCAGGTAGACCCAAGGTGTGCTCAGTACAGAGTATATAAATGTAATCATCGCCATACTTGTTAACGTGGTCTCCGAGCACTCTGTACCGCATACCCGGTGTCATACCATTCCACTCCCCTATGAACAGAGGGTCATCGCTGCCATCTTTAAGATCGCGCCAAACGTAGTTGTAAAATAAACACCAGTCCTTCACGGAACCCCTGCACGTCGAGGACACCAGATCCCCTATTTATTTTGGACACTTTTATTTCCCCCTTTGGACACTTCTGTTTTATCTTATTGTTTAATAAAAGCCTCTCCGAGGCCTGACGTCACGCCCACTGTGTCTGTCGTTTTGCTCCTCCCACCACACACTAAACATTTAGACTATTATTTACAGAAAAATGGAAAATTAGAAAATCATTTAATTTTTATTTATTCAAACAATCATTTCTGAAGTTACAATTTAACAATAGTAAAGTTGAAAAAACAGAGAAAATGGCAGTTATTCATTTATGAAGTAACTGAAAAAAAATGAATGTTTGGTTTCATTTTTCTGTTTTCCATTTGCACCATATGGTCTGAAAACTGAATTGTGAAGCATTACACGGACCTACAAGGTGGCACTTTCTTTTTGTAGTATCGTAATTCTACCACTAGATTCTTTGAGTAAGCATGCTCAGAGTTGGGCTTATATTTACACACATTCTTATGTATAAGTAAAAGTTGGTAGATCCCACACTTCACGTGTTCTTACGCACTCATTATGTACACATCTGTGCATACACACTGTTGATGAATAAGGGCCCAGGACCAAACTTGCCAACCCTTGCGCTAGACTAACTGGCAGCATGCCTTCACTGGCCTTTGAAAGGGTCATTTGTATGATCATGATATACAGGTACATCTCAATAAATTAGAATGTTGTGGAAAAGTTCATTTCAGTAATTCATCGCAAATTGTGAATCGCATGTATTAAAAAAATTAAATGCATTCACGCTGAGTTGGGATTTAATCCACAAGATGCTTTCCCTGAATGTTATGCTCTTTATCATTTATTCATAATGTACAAAAAATTCTACAACTGATTAGCGTTTTTACTGTAACAAATACTCTTTTGGTGTGGAAGGATGTTAAGAAATATTTATCCATTCCAAATAAGTTGTCTCTTAAGTCTCCAATTGGGCTCAATCCTGATTTTTCCACTTCCATACAGAACATTGGCCTTTTGACTTGGACGTCTAGAGGAGTGTCTGAATTAGGTCACTTATTGGATGATAGCCAAATGAGATCATTTCAGGAGTTAAAACAGGAATTTAGTCTGCTCAGTAATGATTTTTATAAATTCCTTCAAATTCAACACTTTTTAGAGTTGCAGTTAAAAGAAGGTAATATACAATTTGATCTTACTGAAACAGAAAAACAGATTTTTTCTTCATGTACTCTTGAATGTTGGTCCTTCAACCTTTGACTCTTTAAGGATGATATGGGAAAAGGACTTGGGGTCTATTTTCAGTGATGAGGAGTGGCTATCTGTCTGCTCAAACATCTTTCCCAAAAGTGCTTCAATTTCGGTTCACCAACAAAACTTGAAATGCATTCATAGGATTTATTTAACCCCAGTTCGCCTCCATAGAATATTTCCCAACTGTTCTCAGCTATGTTTTAAATGTAAGGTAGAGATTGGCACAGTGATGTGTGTATTTTGGGACTGTGACAAAATCAAAATGTACTGGAAAGAGATTCACAAAATTATTCAAAGAATAATTGGAAAGACTTTTACTTTGTCCCCAAAAGTATACCTTCTGAATTGTACAGTGGAACTGTGTCTTCATTGTGATAAAGAATGTGTACTGAATTTCTGTATATACTTGGCCAAAAAATGTATACTATTATTATGATCAACTGCTCAGGTACCTTCAGCCAGTATGTGGTTGAGTCAGGTGACCACACTTTTACCACTGGAAAAATTAACTTATGATTTACATCAAAGATCTGAGGTGTTCTGGGGAATTTGGTCCTCTCTCTGGAACTTTCTTGAGGGTACACAATGTCTTTCTAAATTTGGTTTATAATTTTCATTTATTTTTGTCATTGCTCTTAAGCATTTATATGCATTTGAATGTCTTACAAAATTTTGCTTGTTGTTACAAGATACCTGTACCACTACTGTTGTTTTATTGAAAAATGTAATAAAAAATGTTCAAAAAAACAAAATAAATAAATAAGTAAATAAATAAACTACTTCAGTCTGTGTGCATTTAATTTTAAGTCTTTGGTTCTTTTAATTGTGATGATTTTTGCTCACATTTAACAAAAACCCACCAATTCACTCTCAACAAATACTTCAGAAGATCAATTAAAAAAAACATTTTTAGTGAATTGTTGGCCTTCTGGAAAGTATGTTCATTTACTGTATATGTACTCAATAGTTGGTAGGGGCTCCTTTTGCTTTAATTACTGCCTCAATTCGGCGTGGCATGGAGGTGATCAGTCTGTGGCACTGCTGAGGTGGTATGGAAGCCCAGGTTTCTTTGACAGTGGGCTTCAGCTCATCTGCATTTTTTGGTCTCTTGTTTCATATTTTCCTCTTGACAATACCCCATAGATTCTCTACGGGGTTCAGGTCTGGTGAGTTTGCTGGCCAGTCAAGCACACCAACACCATGGTCATTTAACCAACTTTTGGTGCTTTGGCAGTGTGGGCAGGTGCCAAATCCTGCTGGAAAATGAAATCAGCATCTTTAAAAAGCTGGTCAGCAGAAGGAAGCATGAAGTGCTCTAAAATTTCTTGGTAAATGGGTGCAGTGACTTTGGTTTTTCAAAAAACACAACCAACACCAACACCAGCAGATGACATTGCACCCCAAATCATCACAGACTGTGGAAACTTAACACTGGATTTGGGCTATGAGCTTCTCCACCCTTCCTCCAGATTCTAGGACCTTGGTTTCCAAATGAAATACAAAACTTGCTCTCATCTGAAAAGAAGACTTTGGACCACTGGGCAACAGTCCATTTCTTCTTCTCCTTAGCCCAGGTAAGACACCTCTGACGTCGTCTGTGGTTCAGGAGTGGCTTAACAAGAGGAATACGACAACTGTAGCCAAATTCCTTGACACGTCTGTGTGTGGTGGCTCTTGATGCCTTGACCCCAGCCTCGGTCCATTCCTTGTGAATGGACCGAGGCTGGGGTCAAGGCATCAAGAGCCACCACACACATGTGCATCTTTTTCACCACACACTTGTGCATCTTTTTCTTCCACACTTTTTCCTTCCACTCAACTTTCTGTTAACATGCTTGGATACAGCACTCTGTGAACAGTCAGCTTTTTTGGCAATGAATGTTTGAGGCTTACCCTCCTTGTGAAGGGTGTCAATGATTGTCTTCTGGGCAACTGTCAATTCAGCAGTCTTCCCCATGATTGTGTAGCCTAGTGAACCAAACTGAGAGACCATTTTGAAGGCTCAGGAAACCTTTGCAGGTGTTTTGAGTTGATTATTCTAATTTGTTGAGATAGTGAATTGGTGGGTTTTTGTTAAATGAAGCTGTCTCTTGTGTATTTTGTGTCTCCCACTTGCAGGTCACCATTACATTGTCCTTCTTCTGGCTCCACGATGATGCCATTTGTGATGCAGATGACATCTGGAGCAAATTCTGGCTTTACTTTAAGGGCCTTGAAATAAAGTGACTGCATGCATTTTCAAACTGCCAAAGGATCTCTCAATGGTGGGCCAAGCATTTGCATGGTGAAGGCTGAAATGACACAGACTTGTTTTTGTAGTGCCACTTCTCAAGTCACCTTTATTTATACAGCGCATTTTACAATAGAGATTGTGTCAAAGCAGCTTTACAGTATTAAATAGGAAAGTAGTGTGTCAATAATGCAAAAGGACAACAGTAAACACTAAGTTTTCAGTCGAAGGCAGTTCATCATTGAGTTCAGTGATGTCATCATCCAGCTCAGTTCAGTTCAAATAGTAGACGATATCGCTGGAAATTAGGAGTTCCCAACTAAGCAAGGAACCAAAACTCCATTGGTGACAGAAATGGAGAAAAAACCTTCTCAAAGAAACCAGGCTCAGTCAGGGGGCCAGTTCTCCTCTGGCCAGACAAACCAGCAGTTTGTTCTTGTTGTGTAATATGCAGAAGAATACAATTACCCTGCTCCATTGTTTAATGTATTTAGTTAATATATTGTTTTGCAACCAAATCTAGTTGTTATTGTATTTGTTTTATTAAGAAAGTGGTTTATTAAGTAAAACACACACTTGTTTTATACATTTATTAAGAAAATGTTTCTAACATGTATTAGTAAGAGCTTTAAAGAAAAAAGAAGGTGGGCATTACCCCAGCTGGTGTGTTTTAGTGTAAAAGACAGCAGAGCAAAGAATCCCAAAGAAGTAAAATGAGAAAATGGAAGGCCTTATTTAAGTAACTTCTTATATAAATTTCCAGACCTCATGACATCACAAGACATTGGGATCCACAGGTTGTGTATAAAAGACTGAAGTGCAATGATGAAATCTGCTTTGGGACCACCTGAAGAGCCTCTCTGGCACCAGAGCCATCAATGATATTACCTTGAGCAAAGAACTTTATGATATTTATACATTATTTAATACTTGTACAGTAGTTGTAGAATACGGCTTCCGAATTGCAATAAATAAACTGACTTGTATTTATATAACACAAGTCTGCCTCCCCTGGCATTGATTTATAGCTAAGCCAGAACAGTCCACGGAGAAGTCTTTGGTCCGAATTTGTAGGTAATTAAAATGCTTAGAATTTAGATTGAATTCAGCCTATTCAAAAATGAAGGTATCTGGGGTGACTCTGTGGGTAGCACGGTTGCCTCATAGCAATAAGATTCCTGGTTTGAGTCCTGGCTGAGACAAGATCCCTTTCTGCACCGAAAACTCAAAGTTCTGCAAGAACTATAAATCGCGGACAGCTCTGCGTGCTTTCAACTCGCCCTTACGGTACTTTAATGTCATCCACCGATCGTGTGCACAGCGCAACTTAAAGCCGCACGCACCTTACATAACTAAGGTAACGCGCACAAGTGCTGTACAGTGCGGCATATTTGTCGAACCTATGAAAAAAAAAAAAAAAAAATTCAGTCTGTGCATTCAAATTTACCTCAGTAGAACGCGTGCATGGATTTTGCATGGGGGGCTTGAGTGTGTTTACAAACCTGTTGTCTATTGAGAACGTTTTAATGACATGATTTTGCTCCAAATTCATTTAATGACATCAGTCGAGTTTTTTAAATAACTTTCTTTTTTTGAACTGACGTGGTTTCACATCACAGAATGAGGAAAAATCATTATTTTATATAATATTCTATAAAGTGTTATAGACTGTTGATTAGCATTGCTTTGCATCGCATATTCATATAAAAATGCCCAATATGGCTCGAAGAACAGTGATAATCCACTTAGTCGCAATGTCTTCATGTTTCATGAGTTAAAATGTCTCTGAGTTTTATTCAGCAACGCGAAAGCGTATACCTTTGTCAATATTATAGGGATTTCCTGTATGAATTAAACAGAGAATTTTTTTGACAAAAAGTTAAGATTTGTATATTTTATTTTTATTTATTTATTTATTTTATTTTTTTTGGGGGGGCAAAGATTTTAATTCATAATTAATTTAAATTTTATAATAAATTGTATAATAAATTCTTATACCTTTCTAAACATTTATAGTTAGGCCTCCTGTATGTTAACACGTCATGCTGCAGTTTTCTGAAAAATATATTGCTAATCAGTAACAATAATTATTGTTTTATTTAATGTTTTTATTTAGTAATAACGATAATCAGATTTAGTCACATTGATAAAAACAACGATTTTGTCAAATTGTGCAGTCCTACACACAGGCACAACAAACTCAGCATTCTTTATAATATTTTGGTAAATAATGTCAGAAGACATTTCTTGTTACAGTTCAGATTTTGTTGTTACGGTTTAGATTTTGGAAATCACTTAATATTGTCTCTCAGAATAGCCTCTCGAAATGAAGTCTTGTTACACATTAATGCTATTTTTTAATTATTTAACATGAAAGAATGACAGAGAGATTCAAGTGAAGTTGTGGTAGAAATGGAATCCAAACAATATCTTTCTGGGGCTGGAAATTATTGCTGCAGTATTTTTTTTTTTACATGCAGTAATGCCCATGATCACAACCAGACTTGTCATATGAGGAAAAATTCAACCACATTTAGCATATTACGTTAAATATTTACAGACCCGGATCCAATGTAATTCAATAAAAAAATGAAAAAAAAAATTTTCATGTGATCATCAATCAGTCCTTAAAAACAAGCAGAATAGCCTGCATTTCTTATTTATGAATATTAAGGCCTATGTTTATTTTGTTTATGCTCTGTTTATTCTGTTTAGTTTTTTGTGTATACTTTACTCAATCTCACTTGCACTCCTATTTTTTTTATTTTATTTGCTGAAATAAATATTTTTTTTTTACATATGTTTGTTGAATGTGTTATAATTAATACAAATTCACACTTAAATATTGAAATAGTCATTTCATGTGCTTTATCTTCACTAGTCAAATTTCTGTGACAGTTTTTTACACTAGTGAGGCCCATTTTCATTATCTTGCCTGGGGCCCCGCAAACCTATAGGCCGGCACTGAGTAAGTATACAAATATTAGTGAACTAGTAGTATACTTGTAAGTGTACTCTATTTCAATGCTCCATGGGACTAAATTGGCCCACTTTCTAGAATATAAAAGTATACTTTTAAGTATAGTTTAAGTATGACAGTAGTAAACTTTGAGTACACAAGTTTGCATCAAAGTATTTAGCTTGTACTGCAACGATACTAAAAGTGAACTTATAGGAATACTGATCGAACTGATTTACTAATTAAATACGTGTAGTAGCATTTTTAGTACACTTTGAAGTACAGTCTCAGTAAACTACTAGTTTAGTAGTTTTATACTGCAAGTATACTCTTAAGTTTTCTTTAAGTGAACTTTACATCATACTTCAAGTACAGTATTGTGTCCCTGTTTAGGTATTAATTTGTATATATTTTGTTATATAACTATATGAACATGCAAAACATCAAAAGAAAGAACAGGGTATCTGCTTGTAAACAAAAACATTTTATTCTAGTATAGTGGATTTTGCTTTCGCCAACCTAAGGAGGCGAAATGTTGTAGTGATGGGTACTCACATCACAGCTGACGTTATGATTCTTGGATATGATTCTTGGATCTCGTCTTAGTCACAGAAAAAGTGTTCCTTAACAAATATTTTTAACGAGCAATTTTGCTTGCTCTGAAGCTCTGTCAAGTTGGATGGGGTCAGACGGACATTGTCAGGTTTCTCCAGAAAGATTTGATTGGGTTCAATCCCAGGCTGTCACTGGGCTACTCAAGAACACTCACAGAGTTGTCTATAAGCCACTCTTGCTGTGCCTCGATACCATCCTATCTCGGCGGTCTATAGACAGTTTCTTGGACTTCATGGCTTGGTTTGTGCTCTGACATGCACTGTTAACTGTGGGACCTTATATAGACAGGTGTGTGTCAATCAACTGATTTTACCACAGGTGGACTCCAATCAAGTTGCAGAAACATGCTGCATTCACACCATATCGTAATTACCGTAATTTCGAGATGACAACATGTGACGTTCAACGCCTAAACAGAGCCTACGTTGGTCAGGTGGTACAGGTGAATGTGATTTCACCAAGTACAGCATGTTCCTGGATCAACATCCTTGTTGATCCTGGAACATCTTAATCAGCCATTCAGAATTGAGGGATAACTTTTAATCCAGGATCAACAAAAGATGTTTGTACTTGGCAAAATCACAGTGACCAGGTGGTACAGTGGTCATTGGTACAAGTTGTAGCTCTCAGAAAACTCCCAGTTCACAAGTTGTAATTACGAGTCCTACGAGGACGTGAACACTTTTTACAAATTGGAATCTCGTAACTACATCTCAGGGGTGATCAGTGGAAACAGGATGCACTTAAGCTCAATTTTGAGTGTCATGGCAAAGGCTGTGAATATTGTGGACCTGATTTTTTTTTTTTTTTTTTTTTTTTAGTAAAATAAATAGAATAGAATTTGGCAGAAAATAATGAATTTAATCCATTCTGAAATAAGGCTGTAACTTAACAAAATGTGGAAAAAGTGAAATGCTGTGAATACTTTCCGGATGCACGGTAAATCAAATGACAACTACATCAATGATGAATTCATTCAGAAGAGACTCTGAACTACATGAGAAATCAGTAACAGTGAGATGTCAAAGTATTTTGGGTAGAATTTCACATAACTCTATTCTGATTCATCAACACAGTTTAACTCTTCCATAATAAACTTCAAACCCGAACCCAGGATAGAGCGGCTGAGTGAATGTGGTCTGGACTGTGGATGAGGCTCATTGTGTCAGAGACTCTGTAGAAGGACAGAGTTCCTGCACTGTGATCCACAAACACTCCTACTCTACGACACCGCGGGGCATTCCAAAGAACACAGTCCCTTTGTCATTGTGTCTGAATGTGTAACTGTCCGAACAGCAGATCAAACACCAGGACTGATCATTACGTCCAAACTGACACTCTTTCCCCAATCCTATCCTCCTGATGCTCTTATATGACACTGATATTAACACTAAACTGCTCCACTCAACCTCCCAGTAACAGCGTCCACACACACTCTCTCTGCACAACAGCTGCTCCCAGAAACTAAATCTGTCTGGATGATCAGGATACAGCTGAGGCTCAGGCTCAGGCTCAGGCTCTGTGCGATAGACAGTAATCACTCTGTTATTGTCAGACAGACTGATTTTTTTATTTACTGTGTTCAGATCCGGAGTGAGCTGATGGGAATCTGATGGAAAGAAAACACACCAGAATCAGGAATTATGAATCTGTCTGATTTTTCAATGTACACTGGGAAAATTATTTTTGCTGCTCGTAAAATTTGCTTCATTAAATTGAGCTAA
The DNA here is from genome assembly GCA_036247105.1 of Cirrhinus mrigala. Lineage (NCBI taxonomy): Eukaryota > Metazoa > Chordata > Actinopteri > Cypriniformes > Cyprinidae > Cirrhinus > Cirrhinus mrigala. The sequence continues at coordinate 2,321,082 of JAMKFB010000189.1, read as the reverse complement.
AACCACACAATTGCTTTGTATTCATTTTACTGTGTGAAATCTACTTTAATACTGCATGTAAAACTGAAGTCAGTATAGCGGATCATTGTTGGGAACCCAATCACCTCTGAGAATATCAGAAAAGGCCATTTCTGATATTCTTAGAGGCGATTTAGCTCCTAAGAATGATCCGCTATACTGACTTCAGTTTTCACTACACTCTTACACATTCATCTTCTTCTTTCTTCCTCTTCATGTTAGACATAAAGTGCAGTTTACCAGATATCCTGATCAATTATAAAACTCTTCTGTCATGTTTTCTTTCACCTGCTACAAGAGGAACACGAACACACTCATTGCATTTTTCTGCTTGTTTTCTTACTGACTTACATTGTAGGAAGTCATTCCTAGTCCTGGGAACAACGTTGGTGAATGTGACTGTGGAAATCAACAGACATGAACAGTGTGATTCACATTACACTACATCCATTCCTAACACATTTCTAATATGATGTTCTTCATGATATGAGATGATGATGGACTCGTTTCTGAGAGCAGATGAATCTCCAGGACTTTACCTTTGTCTGAGATCTTCTTGAGTTCTTCTTTGCAGAAATCCTCCAGTTTGTCTCTCAGCTGACAGACAGATTCTCTCAGGCCATCAAAAGAGAAGAGAGAACTGAAGGGATCGTCATTTCCGTCTGTAGATTCAGGAGGTGCTGAGAGAGACTGGAAACTCTACAGAAAACAGAAAGCAAAACTTATCACCTCCACACTTCACACAATTACCTGCACTACTGTCAGACTTCAGCAGCTCTTGTTGATCTTTAGTGACTCACTTCAGTCCAGCACTTCTTCTCATATTCATTAAATGACATTTGAGCTACAAATTCTAGCATTTGCTATTTACACTATATGTGAACTTTCTTGTAAATCATTTGGATGGTAAATCATCTGCCAATAACATAAATGTAACAGATCAAGCACATCAATGGTGTCACATTTAGAGCTGTTTATAGACACATGTGAACTAAAGCGTCACCAGCTGGAGGTTTAATGAGCGCCTCATCACTCCCCTTAACACAGTAATATAATGACTCTGCATTTTAGCAAAAAGTAAATAAATAAGTAAATAAATGTGCTAAGAACATTTAAGCAGCTGAATATTAGCATAAGAAAGATATAATTTTTAAAATGTTATTAGAAAGACTGTGATCATAAATCTTAAGTTAAAAAATAAATAGAGCAACAGCAAAATAGTGAAAGTGCTGGGTTGGCTGTTATGGCCAATAAAAAAAACCTGTCCAGAAACCATAAGGAGTGTTCCATTCATGTGGAAATAAAATCAAAAGTTCAGTAATATACCACCATGTCTCTTAAATTAAGATAATATTTTATAAGTATACAACAACAAAGCACTTGTAAATTATTTGCAAACTATTATAGTTAATTAACAATTAATAATAATAATTAATAATAAGAGTTATTAAGCACATGTGCACACACACACACACACACACACACAGGTTTGTTTTGTGAATTGTGGGGACATTCCATAGGCCTAATGGTTTTTATATTGTACAAATCATATTTTCTATTGCCCTACACCAACCCTACACCTAAACCTAGCCCTAGCAGAAAATTGTGCACATTTTTACTTTCTCAAAAAAAAAATAAAAAAACTCTATAAAACTGATTTATAAGCCTTTTGAAAAATGGGGACATGGGGCAATGTCCTTATAAGTCACCCTCTCCTTGTAATACCTATGTCATAACCATGTCATTATACAAATTTGTGTCCTGATTTGTCACACACACACACACACACACACACTCATATTTCATAATCGACAGCATTGTTTTTTATTTATTTATTTTTTTATCTTTTTATATTATTTATAATTTTTTAAGTGGTCATGTTTAGCTATGGGGGTAGGCTGAAACTAACATTTTAAACCCTGCAACACTGACTTTGGTATTTATATATATATATTGTTTATTATTTGCAGGCTGTTTGTTTTGATTGAGTTTGCAGTATTGAATATTGTCACTGCACTGTAAACAACTATATATCTGACAGTGTAATATTATCATTTCTTTATTGGAGTGTCTATTTACACTAAGTGCAAAATAGCGTGTCTTGTTGGCAAAGGCTTTTTACACTAGCCTCGCCCACCAATGCATGGTTGGGCCGCACAAGATGAAAAAAGACACCCATGATCCAATGTCTTTGGTGGCATAGGCAGTAGACAGTATGGCTGTCAAATGACACAAGTTAGAATCCACCTTTTGCCAAGCTCACTTTTCTCCCTTTTTCCATCACATATCACACTGGAAAGGCATTTATTTTCAATAAAAATGGAAAAAAAATGTTCGAAAAGTAAAAATAAAGTGCCTAATGAGTGATTACTAATAATAAATTGGGGGCAGTCGTTGCCTAATGGTTAGAGATTCTGACTTCTAACCTGAAGGTTGTGGGTTTGAGTCTTAGGTCCAACAGGGATTGTCAGTGGGAGGAGTGAATACCACAACTGCTTTTGTGCTTAAAAAGTATAAATTTTTTTATTTTTCGAAAAAAATCGACCAATCATTTGGCTGGATAAGACCCTTCTTCCTCGGCTGGGATCGTTTAGAGCCCTTTGAAGCTGCAATTAAACTACATTTTGGAAGTTCAAATAGGGCCACCAATTAAGTCCATTATATGGAGAAAAATGCTGAAATGTTTTCCTCAAAAACCATAATTTCTTCATGACTGAAGACAGAAAGACATGAACATCTTGGATGACAAGGGGGTGAGTACATTATATGTAAATTGTTGTTCTCCTGTAAGACTTCTCTCTGTTCCTTAGTAAAAGTTTGTCTCAGCAGCTTTGTGAATAGGTTTTAAGAGAAAACTCTTAGCTAAAAACATTTCCTGCCATTTAGGAGAACACTTAGTGGTAAGATAAAATGTTTTGTGAATATGGGCCCTGTTCTTCTAGATCTCTGTTACCTGCAGGAACTGGATGTGATCCTGTGTGTGTGTGAAAGCTGTTTCAGCTCAGCGTCTCTCCTCCTCAGATAATTGATCTCCTGCTCCAGTCGCTCCAGTCGTCCTTCAGCTCGACTCACCGCTCGCTTTTCCTGATCCCTGATCAGCCGTATCAGCTCAGAGCGGCTTCTCTCAATGGAGCGGATGAGCTCAGTAAAGATCCTCTCACTGTCCTCCACTGCTGTCTGTGCAGAGTGCTGTTAGGACACACAGTGATTCAGGCTTCAGTGGGACTGAACGAGAGAAGAGAGTCTGACAGAGACAAACTTCTGTTCTTCTCCAGACTCACCTTATGAGACACCAGAGCCTCTCTCAGCTGCTGAAGATCTTTTTCTCTCTGCTGGATTTTCTGCTGGAACATCTTCTGCATCTCCTTCAGCTGCTTCTGGAGCACAAACGAATAACAGAGCAGTTATATTATACTTCTGTCACCGTCATAAAAGTGAAACTGACACAGATGTAGAGCTTCACACTGACAGTGTTTCTGCTCAGTAACAGCTGTGGCTCTATATGATACAAAAATAATTATTGGATCATTATACTCAGTTTTCCTTTTAATAGGGGCCTTCGCACCAGAGGAACCTTTTTATAGTTTCACATGTGATAAATGCAGGGAAATATTTAGGCTGACAGAGAAGATCTCAGGACTAGAGACATGCATTCAAACTTTAATTGAGGATAGTAAGACTGTGAGGGTCTTAGATACGGCTTTGGATGCGACTAGCTCAGGGAGTCCCGTACATTGTTTGACTCTGGTTGTAGAGCCCACGCACCCACTGAGAAACTTGATGAAAGTGCTTTAGTTACTGGCAATTCTATTGTACGGAACATGAAAATAGAGACACCGGCCACCATAGTCCAATGTTTTGTAGAATGGACGCCCAGCACTGTCGAGATTTCACGCGATCGTTGAAACGAAACTGAAAATAGAACACTCACGCACATTCAAAAGCAATTGTAATACCCCGCATATTAAATTTAGAGATCGACTCCCAATGCACGCAAATTAGGCTACATAACATATCTAGGCTGTTATTAGCATGTAGGCTATAATAGATTGTGTAGTTGTTGATAGCTATCATGCTTAAAAAATGTGGTCTCTATTTGCCATTTAAATTTAAAATGAACAATTTTCTTATACCCCCCGAACCCCCTAGGAGAGGAAACACTGTTCACCTTACTATCAGACTGTCGTCAATGGCTGGATGTCTAAGTGGTGCCCACAGACAGGGGCGTCGCTAGTGGGGTGAAAAGGGTGACAGAGTGGATAGGACCCAGAGGTCTGGGGGGCCCCCAACCCGAATGCTATTTTGTGATCGCAACCCATCCCCACAGGCCTCTACAGTGCGAACATTTCAACATTTCGCCTTTGTGACTAAAAACTACTATGTGCGAATATGAAACCAGTGTGACTGAACCAATCAGCATATTAGTGTTTACACTCAAGAGAGCTTCAGAGATTTCTACAACATGTTTTTACAGCGCTGAGTAATATATCGCAGACATATCTATTGATTCCTTGAATGCAATATGGGGGGGGCCCATAGCAAATTCAGTGCACAGGCCCCAGAATTCCTAGCGTTCCTGCCTGCAGAATAACACAGGTTTCATAATCAATTGGAGGAGTTCAAATTTTAGGTCAGTGGTTTGCATGTAAGTCAATGGTGCTCTCTGCCGGTAGGGAAGAGTAAGATGGCGGATCGGACACTTCCGGTGGCTTCACTGCCCAACTGCCAGGTTCTAATGTATCGGGTGTAAATGCTTGAGATGCACTATAGTTGTCATGAATCTGGTTGGTGACCTGCGGTCCGCTCACCACCAGATGTTGCTCTCACCCTGTCATAACGCTCAGACTGTTGCTCTACACCCCGGACTACATTCCCCATCATCCAGCGCGCTGATTGGGTCAGCACCTGTGACCAATCAGGCGTGCTATAAAAGCCCCGGACTTCCCCTCTGTATCTGACGGAGTATTGTGATTGTTATTGTTATCCTTGTTATCCTTGTTCCCGAGTTTCTGAGTTCCCCTTGTTTAGCTCTCTCGCCTGGCCATTTCGTCTCATCTGTCTCGCCGCCTGCCTTCTGGACTCTAGCTCGTTTCACGGATTATTCTCTCGTCTCGCTCCTTTACGGATTACGTTCGCCACGGATCGACCCACGCCTGCTTCATGGACTTCTATTGTGCCTCGCCCTTACATACCTGTTTGCTGTTGTTTTGACCCTGCCTGTTTGACCATGTATGTGTCTCGTCCCTTGAATAAAAGCTCGCAAATGGATCCGCTCACCTCTCACCCCCCGTTACAATAGTCTAAGGCCCATCAGCAGATATTTGTCTGGCGTATTGCCCATCAACATATACAATGTATATATACAATGTGTGTCCATACCCAATAATTTCCCGTCCGTTAACTTTGAACTGTATGTTAAAAGAAATATTTCATTCTTTTTATATAATATATTGTTTTGTATAATATATTTCTAAGAAGTATACTAGAAGTACTTTGGTAATAAATATATTGTTAGTTAAGTTTTTGCTGTACAGGTTTTTATTAATGCTTAAAGGCTATCCTTTGACACGAGTGACAAAAATTTGAATCTGACAAACAAACAAAATTTATTTTTGCTACATGTGACATAAAATCATTTACAAAAATAAATAAAGACATGGTCTGTGTTTTTTGTAAGTGCACAGTTTGCATTTTACAGTGTTTCAAATGTTCATTTTAAAAGCTGGAAACCTGTGAAATATGTTCATTTAGTTCAGATAATTTTGCATGAACAGATAAAAAAAATAATAAATAAAACATAAAATACAAAAAATAAAGCAACTGTAGGCCTGTATGGATGCTTTTAAGTTGTTGCTTTTAAGATGTTTTTAATATTTAAGGATAATTTAAGCATGATTTTGTTATGTAATAAATGGTATAAAACGGAGAATAAAACCGGAAATTAAACCGCATCTGTTTCTGAGCAGAGAAACGGAATAAAACTATAGAAATCAAAATTAATATATGGGCCTATACTCAAAATATATTTCACTCAAATCATTTACTGATTAACGAAAAAAAAAAACAAAAGACAAAAATGTGCTGACTCGCTCTGACATTCACAGAAAGTAAACATAGACTGCAGAAATTAAGCGGCTTGTTTTCTTTATTTTGCAGAAGCTTTTACAGCTTTGATTTATGTTTTGCTTCTGTCTGTATGACCATAAATTATGGAGTAACAGTTTCCAGAGGAAAAAATGCAGTGATTGTGTCGGCGCCTCAAGTGCACAACATATTTTGCAAACTTGACATCGCAACCAAATGAAATACAGTTAAAGAAACGTAGGCTATAAAGAGTTACACTGCTCAATTTAAATGGTCAGTAGTACAGTCTGTTCAGTGAACACCACCACACTGTGCTACTTATATTTTAGAAGGGAACTAACCTACAGATATTTTTTAAATGTTTATAATTTTTTTAAACATTTGCAATTTAAGAATACATAATTTCTGAATGTATTAATACAATGCATCGTAAAACCTGTGACTTATCTTTTTTTCCTCTCAAAACAAAGTTTTATACGAATAGCATAATTTTTAACTATGCAGTAATATTTTAAATATCTTGGAAAAAAAAAAAAAAAAACTTTAATTTTGCTTAAGATTGCTTTTAGTTCATTTAAAACATTTGGCCAAAATCTAGTTATAAAAAAAAATGCTGTATTGACCATATACGCAAGATACCAGACTAAGACTCTTCATTTTATTTATTTTTGATTCATGTTTTTTTTAGTAAAGTACTTGTGTTATTATTATTATTATTATTATTATTATTATTATTATTATTATTATTATTATTTATTATACTGTCATGCCACTGGGGTTGAAATATAATCCCCATATTTAAGGCATCAAGAAGTGCCCCGTATGAAAGCTGTAACACAGATTGTCCCGTATTCGCAGGCAGACGCCATATGACCACCAGACCATATGAATAACAAATTCTCAATTGATAATTAATCATTCTTTTTGTGCTAATTATTGTTTTAATTGTGAACGTAGCTTCACAGTGAGCGGGACTCACGCTAACTGCAATTCCCTTCACCATCACTGTTTTGATTTTGGCATATCAGTTTGGGCGAATGCAACTTATTGATCATGAGCCAAACACTTTATCAATTTTTTTCTATTACTGTTGTGAGATATGTTTGTATTAATATGTACATAACTGCTGTGTGTGCACTTGGATGGGTGAAATGCAGAGCAAAAATTATGAGTATGGGTCACCATACACGGAACCACCTTCCTTCCTCAATTAAATTGGCCACAGGGCTGCTGCTGCCCACCAGGAGGACTAAGCATCTGACTTCCCTGACCCCTTTGATGACTTGAAGAAGCAGGGTAATCAGGACGAAGGGATACAGGTGAGTGCTGGACCAATCGTGGGACAGGGCATCTTGCTGCATCAAGTAATAAACTGGGCGCAGTGAGAGTTATCTTCTGAGCTGAAGAGGTCGACCTCTGCCCTCCCGAAGACATACCAAATCATTTGAACCATCTGAAGATGTAGTCTATATTCTCCCGTAGCTACATTGCCTCTGGACATCATGTGTCTCAGTGAGAGAAGTTTGCTCTGTGCCTAAAATAGGAGGTGCCAAGCTATTTAAATATTCTTGAAGCACATTAAAAGATGTATTAAAAGTGTATTTTAAATGAATAAAGAAATACAAATAAATTGAACTAAATGTACTTGAAGTAATTCCATTTAAACACAATTTAATATATTAAAATATATTGCAAGTAGCTTAAAATTGATCAAAGGCATATCTTGAAATATACTTAATATATTTAAGTTGTTTCAAAATAATACATGTGATATGCATTTAGTACAGTGTAATTTAAATATATTAAGTATGTCCAAAAAAAAGCACTATTTAAATATATTTCCTTTTCACCTGGGTTGGAATGGCAAGCTTTTCCTGTTTCAGTCTTTTTCCCAAAGGGCAACTGAAAAATACTCCTCAGTCGCTGATCAAATTCCCCAAGAATAGCACAAAACTGTTAATTTGCATTAATTATTGCTAGAAGGATAATGGAGTGTGTGCCCTTCCACCTCTTGTGAAACCAATTAGCAATTTCCACTCAATCCTGTGTTTTTGGTACTGGCATGTATTCGTTCACCAGCACATCCCAGATGACCTTGGTGACCTCACCCACAATTGTTCCTACAGTTGCTCTCTGTAGCTAAAAGTTATTTTGAGTCACGTGTACTTAAAAAGGTAGGTGAAATCGCCAAGCAGCTCATAGGCAGTGGCGATGAAGACAAGTTTTTCATTTTTGAGTCTTATACCAGCTTTTTAGATGCTTAGTGAGATGTAAAAAAATCTACAGCCCCCATAGAAATAGTAATAGACAGCACACAAGACCCTTTACACACTTTTTTGGAATGTTTAATTTTGATCATATAATCATGATATATCATTACACCATTACCATCTAGCACAGCTGCCTGTGGTCCCAAAATGCTGACGAATATTTAATATTTGGATTTTGGAACCTACTTTCTAGTTGGTGTATTAGGCCTCTGATATAAGGACTGGAAACCTACAATTAGCAAAAAAAGAAAATTAAACCACCAAACCATACAGAAGCCTATGACATTGTTACAGTGATTTAAGATCTTGTCCACTGTTTCCTCTAGTACGTCTTCAACACCCTATCTTCTCCTGTTCCTCTCCTTCTCACAGTGGATGGTGAAGGCTCCAGGTCAAAGAGGGTCATCAAGGTCTTGGTGAATACGGGACAAGAAGGACCCTGAGAGTGGAGTCTCACCTGCAACCTTGATGCATCTGAGGGTCTTAATCATGATGAGAACCTAAATTTAAAAAGATGTTACTGTTGGTGTTAGATTGCTGTAAATATAGCCACTTGTCTCAGTTGTTACCAACAGCATCACAGGAAGACACACACACTAAAATATTACCAACTAATCATAACACACATGATCCTTGTTGTGAGGGTAGTTAACATTTACCTGTTGGAAGACTTTTGACAGCTGTGCAATATGTGGAAATATGTCAGCTTGGAGGTACACTGATTCCACTGACATGTAAGTTACACAAAAATTGCACAGGCCCTTGGTGACCAGGCATCATTTTGTACTGAGTAGATGTGAAATACTAAGTGTGAATGATAATAAACGATACACTTTCATCTTCAAATCAGACAGTCCCAGGGTAGAAGCTGTACAGTGCTGCAGTCTGGTTCGCTCTGTTATGGAAGTACAAGTGTCATTTCTCCAGGTGGTCCTGAAAGTTCAGCATGTATTTTAAACCATTTTGTTTTTTTACAGGACTTTATAAAAATTGCATCTACAGCTGTTTACTGGCATATTAAAAGTGATAATGTCAGTATATAATGTAATGTTTTTGTGTCATAGGATTTTTTATAACACAGCTATGTCATAATTAACTATGTAATAATTATTCAACCCCTATTGCTGTTTTGAGTCACTTATTTTTATGGTAAGGAACAAAATTTTCTAAAAACACAATTAAGCCATTAGAAACTCAACAAATATGGCAAAGTCAACAGAGCTCTCACAAAAGCTATAGAGAAGAAATAGTTTTATTATAATACAGTCTAAGGCTATATGAAGACTTCCAAGACATATTAAGTTCCTAGAGACACAGCTGGCAGCCTTATTCCTTATAAATTGTATTGTGCCAAAAAAAAAACCTTTGTGTGTTGATCAGAGCAACTGAGAAAACCCTGCAATGTATAGCCAAAGACTTGCAGGATAACCTAACAAAAGGAGGAAAAACTTTTCAATGCAGTAAATAAGAAGAACACTGGACAAGTATGGCCTTTATGTTGAGGCATCTTGCCGAATATCACTCTTGACCAAGAACAGCAAAAAGGCTAACTTGAACTTGCTAAAATTCATTGGGATAGACCTGTGGAGTTCTGGAAGAATGATTTATGGAGTGATGTGACCAAACTGGAACTTTTAGGACCTTTGGATCAGTGGCATGTCTGGTGGAAAAAAGGCAAAGCTTATAAGCAGAAGAACATCATCTCCATCGTCAAACTTGGAGGTGGGTCAGTCCTGTTATAGGGGTGTTTTACTGCACCAGGAAGTAAAAATCATGACCGTATGAAGGATATCATGGATTCTTTGAGTATCAGGCCATTGTGGCAAGAATTGTGATGTCTTTGGTGCAAAGACTGAAGCGGATGATCAATGGACTTTCCTGCAGGACAGCCATCCAAAAATCTACTTATGCTTGGTTCAGGGGTCAGTCATAGAATGTTCTTGAGTGGCCTGTTTAGTCTCCAGATTTAATTCTCATTAAAAATATTTGGTTGAATTTGAAGAAAGCAGCGGCAAAGTAAAACCCAAAGTTCCCTTTCGAGGAACTCGAACTGCGTCCTCTAGGGGTCGCTAGGGGGAACGCCGTCAGCGTGACCCGCGTCTGAAGTCTACATACAAAAACAACAACAGAGTTGGCCGGCGACAGCCTATGACGTCACTCCCGGCGCGACTCGTCGCTGCCGGTACGTCACTACCGGTGCGACCATAGTATAAAAGGACGAGCAGGACGGCCTCTTCTTCGTCTTCACTGACTCTTTGTCTGGAGTGTGCAGCAAAACGGTAAGAGACCTCTTTTTTTGGAAAACGATGGCTAGCACTAGTAAGGCGTTTAGAAAGTGCGCGGATCCGTGTCCTCGTTATCTGACACCCGATGACACGCACGATCTTTGCGTCTTTTGTTTGGGTGAGGAGCATGCACGCGACGTCCTCGAGGGGGCAGTCTGCGTGCACTGTGAGCTTTTTCCTATGAGAAAGCTCCATTCTCGTCTGTCTCTCTTCTTGAGGGAAGAGGGACAGCCGCCTGTTCCCCGCGGTTCAGGACCCTCCGCTGCCGAGGCACGGAGGAAAATGAGCTTGTGGGGATCTCAGGTGGACCTCGCTGACGAGCTAAAAAAGGGACTTTCCCTTTCACGCGCATCAGTCGCGGGCAAGGACGAGCTGCTGGCCGACGATGATGTTGTTTCTCTTACATCATCCGATCCGGCAGCTAGTGCTCTGTTGGGTCCTTCCCAAGAAGAGCAGGAGATGTTGGAAGGTGAGGAAGCTGAGGCTGAACCCTCTCTAATCTCCTGCCCTGCATACGAGGAGCTGCTGGAGGTTATGGAGCGCGCCACGGTAAGGCTCGACTTGCCGTGGGAGCGAGCCAGAGAGGTGGCGCCGCGGGGTCGTCTTGATGAGCGCTATCTTTCTGATCATAACCTCCCGGCCCAGGTGAGTCTTTCATTCCTTCCCGATCTGCAGACGGAGATCGAGAAGGTATGGAAAAGGCCGTTTTCCTCGCGCATCCATAATTTTCCACATTCTAATTATGCGAATATTGAGGGGATGCGTGAGCACGGCTACCAGAAGATGCCGCCTGTAGAAGAGACGTTGGCCAGCTATCTCTCTGTAGGTAAAGCGTCTTCTCTGAAGACTCCCTCCCTGCCATCCATTCCCCTTCAAGTCACATCTCGTTTGAATGGCAGGGAGTATGCAGCAGCAGGTCAGGCTGTGGGTGCATTGCGCACAATGGCGGTGCTTCAAGCCTACCAGGCTGACTTGCTGAAAGATCTGGATAAGGGTCAGGGTCTTTCCCCTGACGAGGTTGCTGAGCTGCGCCACACCACGGATCTCGCTCTCCGTGCCACCAAGCAGGCCGCCACTGCCATGGGCAGGTCTATGGGGGCCATGGTGGTTACGGAGAGACATCTGTGGGTGAACTTGGCTGACCTCGGGAAGAAAGAGAGGGGCTTTCTTCTCGATGCGCCAGTCTCGCCTTCCGAGCTTTTCGGTACCTCCGTTGAGACGGTGGTCGAGAAGTTCAGGGAGGCGAGGGCACGCTCAGCAGCCTTTAAAACCTTCATTCCACGGAGGTCCAGATCTGAGCCCGAACAGTATGGGGGTCCTGGCCCGTCTTGTTCCGAGGGACGAAGACAGGCCCAGAAGACTAGTGTGGCCACCCGCGCCCCTCCCCCACCTGCGGGTGGTTCCGGGAGGAAGCGTGGGTCCAGAGGAGGTAGACAGGACCTGAAGGAAGTGATTCAGACGAGACAGCGTGCTCGCCGGGATCAAAGTAGAAGATAGCTTCTGCTTACCTTCCTTTGGGGGCTTCTGTCTCCCTCCTCTTAATTCCCCCTTCATAATAGTCTCTCCACCCGACTGAGGTTTGGTGGTACTTTTCCTGCGCACGTCGCCGGACCTATGATGTTTTAGGTTGGCTTTTTTGTTTGAAAAGCAGCCTTTACTGATGGTCTGGATCTGCCTATTCGGCCTCTTCTCCAGTCTGATGCGCGGGAACCATGGATGGGTGAGTTCGATCCATTTTTCTAGATCCTAGCTCGGTGATCGCTGCCCTTTTTTAGGGTTTCTAATAAGCGATCTCTTTGAGGTAACCAGGTGAGTGCTGTCTTCCCCCTTCGGAAAAAGCGGGGTAGACAGCCCATTTTTTATGATTTGTTCTGTGTGTGGTCTACTCCCCTATAACCTACTTTCTTGTTAATCTCCCCTGTCAGGTCATAAGTATGGTCTGGATGGTTTCTCAGGAGGATCTTCTGAGTTATCTGGAGTTATGCGCAGGAACCACGGTGGGGTGAGTACGACTCATGTTTATGTGTCTACCATGCTGTATGCCTGGGTCCTGTTTTGTGTGCCTTCTTTGGTAGGTCCTCTTCGAGCACCCCCCCTCTGATCTTCGATCATGGTTATGGTCTGCTTGCCTGGGTCTGCCTCCAGTTCGGAATAGGAAGCTTTTAGGTTCCCTTTACAGCACTACTTCTAGGACTTCGGTCCTGCTTCTAGGTAAGCTCTTCGGAATCTCTTTCACAGGGAGCTCCTGGACGTTCTGGATAGACACATGGACCTGTATCGAACCATCGGGTTGAGACCCTCTGTTTTCGTCCCGCCCTGAGGGGCTTCGGTTGTGGGGTTTTCCGCCCTTCACACAGACCTCCTACCTATGGCGTCTGGTGATCTAGCGGTCGCCCCTCCGAGGAGTGGGCTTGATCACGCTATATTTCACCGTCTCACAAGTCAGAGTTGTTTCTGTGGAAACTCTCTGAGTGCTCCAAGGAGCCTTTGGCTACATTCTCGGCCCTTGGTCCCAAGGTTATGCGGGCCTTGGTAGAGCAGGGCCCATGCTTTTCATCGAGGTGGTAAGCATAGGTCTGTGTGGGGCGAGGAGGGCTTATGCCCTCGAGGAGTTACCCATAGAACAGCCTGAGGGCTGGGGATGTGACTGCTTCGTGCAGCCTTGTAGAGGTGGCTCCCCGCCATTTCTGATCCCCGTATCTTCCTGGGAAGGGTGCGACGATGCTCCCCTTTCTGCGGAAAGGGTTTTTGCTAGAGCTCGTCTCCCCTGAAGAGATCAGGTGTCCCTCTCGTGTCTCGGGAGTGGAACCCGGTCTCGATGCACTACCTTTTTTCTTGGTAGGGCAGTATTATTAGACAGTTAGCTGCGGCTACTGCCTGCTTGGCATGGGGTGCTCCCCTCCCTTCGAGGGTTTGCTTTGAGCACTGCCCCATCGGGCAACTGAGGTTCGCCCTTACTGCCTTCCCACCAGGCCAAGGGAACTTTCGTGGGTCAGATCTCATCCAAGGCTTCTGTACAGGGCACGGTGATGCTCCCCTTTCTACGGAAAGGGTCTCTGAGCTCGTCTCCCCTGGGGGGATCAGTGGCTCCTCCAGTCCTGGGAGTAGAAGCCTGTCGTGATACACTGCCCTCTCCTGTGTGGCTAAGTGTATCGGCTCCTGGCAGTTTTAGTGGATAGATAGCCGCGGCCTCTGTCTGCTTGGCATTTTTTTGCTCCCCTCTCCTTGAGAGTTTGCTTTGAGTATTGCCTGTTGGGCGGCTAGATGCGCCCTTACTGCCTTCCCCTTAGAGCCTTGTTAAGCCGGCAGTGCTCCCCTCACCCTGAGGGTCTTCTTATTTTACCGTTTCTCAAACGGTACTGTTTCTAAAATCCATTTTTATGGTAAGGCCCACACGGTTTTGGGCGCTTTCTCAAATCCATGTATATGGTAAGTGCACACGTTAACCTTTGGGCACTTTTCTAAAATCCACACTGTGGTATGGAAGGCACCGGTGTTCTGCATCCATTCTGAAATCCTTTATGGTAGAGATTCACGCGCTATTGCCCGTACCCTTTCTCAAGATGGTCTAAAACCCGGTTATCTCGGGTCCCTCTCCAGAGCTTCTGCCAGGTTAAAAGAACGGTTTTACGCGCCCTAGTTCCGGCGCGCATTTTATTCTCGCTCAGCCGGGTTGAGCAGGGAGTAACCACTTGCGTTCTGTGTTACGACTTCTGAGGGAGTCGTGCAGGGCTGCAGTAGCTCCTGGGTGACAGGCCAACCTGGGTATCCTAGGCTTCTGGCCGTATCCCCTTAAAGGAATACTTTGGTTTCCAAGCTTGGGCTCTACCCCGGGCCGGTACCCGCCCCTGCAGGTAAGTTTGGGTATGCAGCCTAAGCTCTGGCCGTAGGGGATATGTCACTGACAGCCGTCACTTTATCTCAGGGGCGACTCCCTTAAAGGCCTAGGGAGTTGGTACTTAGTGCCTGTCTCTCCGAAGTCAGGCACTCCCCTCAGCATGGCAGCGTGGGTATAACCGTGCTGTCTCGTTCCCTTCTCAAGGAACCAGGGTTACATACGTAACCTAAGATGATTATCAGTGATCTAAAAGCTTTTTCAGGAGAGGAATGGGTCAAGATTGCAGTACAGCGGTGACAGAAGCTTCTAAGCACTTCCCAGCTGTTACGGGAAAAACCACACGCCAACACAACGGAAACAAACATATGCATTCAAGAACGGACAAGAAACTGAATCAAACTTATATAAGACAGCTAATTAGACAAGGACAGGTGGGAGTGGTAAACCAATGACGACTTAACAAGCAACGGAACAGGAAAGACCAAATAAGGACACAAGAGGGCAAAACCAACAAAACAGTCCACAGGGGTGTGACAATAGCAGCATTTACCGGTGGTTTTAAAGAATAAAAGATTGTGCACCAAATGTTTACTTTTGGGCATTGAATAAGTTTTGAACATGAATGTTTAAAGCCAATTTGATTTTTTCATTATTCATCAACTTTATTTTCTTAGAATCAAATGTTATTTAATAAACCTTCTCCAACTGTATACTGATGGCTTTGTTGAATTGTTTTCATAAAATTTTTTTCTCTGCAGCAAAGGTCAAGGGGGTTGAATAATTTTGATTGCAACTGTACATACATGCATACATACATATACATACATACATATATATATATATATATATATATATATATATATATATATATCCAGATGTAAAGACAGGTTTCTATTACGAATCAATCCTTTATTAATCCAATCCAATCCTTTATTAAGATGACATTTTTTGCAATTTATCAATATTCACTGCAAATATAAAAAAGCTTTGTGCCATTTTGTTGTGTTCTGACATTATAGTTACAGTGTATTCAGTGAAATTATAGTAGTTAGAATTCAGAATTCTGTAAAAGCAGTGGATTACAACTTTTAACACATTTCACTGTATAGAACATGATGAAGATTGATGTCTTGGTCAACTAAAAATTGCTGCTATCTGCTCTCTGTGCTGCTGCCTCAGCGCTTCCATGTTCTGTGCATTTCTTTGTTCCATATTCGCTATCAACTGTGCGAACTCTCTGGACTTTCTCTCCTCTGCCTCATTATTCTTCCTCCTCAACTCCTGTATCTCCCAGTTCAATTGGTTAGCTTTCTGCTGAAAGCCTCTCTCCATCATGGCAGTCTTTTCCCTCAGCTTACTGTCCATGGCGCGATTCATCTCCTGTTTTTGGACCAAGATCTCCGTGTTCATTTTCTGCGTGATCTGTCTCACCCTCTCCTCATTATTCTGCTGTTCAGTCACCATCTTCATCTTCAGCTGACGCTGCCTCTCATCCTGGGCCTTATTCTTCTGTTCCAGAAGGACTGCCCTCTCTCTCTCCTCTGGTCAGACAAAAAAGAAGTGGATGAAAAACAGACGAGTCCAATCAAGGAGACAAAATCTAACACAGATAGATCTAAACATCATCCCACTCATTTGACATTTATAAAGTTACACTGAAAACCGCAGTGTTCAAAACTATAGTAGATATGGAATAGTAAGACTCCCTCAGATTCTGGCCATCACCTTTACTTGAAAGAGCAATTTTAAATTACCCTTCACTACCCTTTCATTTAACTGAACCTCAACCCTAACTGTACAAATGGGTTGATTCTATTCATATTATCAAGTTTAGTGATTACTGTGTCTACTATGTTAAAACACACACAAACACACACACACAAAGCTCCTACCACAAATCCTTCTATCATTTTCGGTTAGTTTATTATCAGCCTTCAGAATGGATGTGGTAACTGGAACCTTTTGCTCTAGAAATTTCTCCAACACCTCAGTAATCTATAAAGAAACAAATACTGTTAACATACTGTTAAAAATATTATGCAGTTAATTCACATTCAAAATATATACCATAATGTCATCATCACTATCATAATCATAATTAAGACAGTGATACATTTTAAAAACACATGTTAATATTGTAACATTTATGACCTTGACTTCTTTATTGGCCTGTGCATTGTACTGATTCACAATGTTGTTCAGATCCTCGCAAAAGAGATTGTAACCACCAGCTCTGGCATAAAATCCTTGATTGATCTTCTCTGTCATTGGTTCAGAAAGAACTGTTAAAAGACTTTCACATTTTGCCTTGGAAGCCTTCTCATTGTTCCCGAGATAGCTGTCAAACTGATGATTGATGGCTTCCTAAAACAGCAAAACAAAACAGGAAGAATTCTGAATGTTAATTTTTTAACTTTCTTCCTATCTGTCAAATTATTTAGCAGATGCTTTTATCAAAGCAACTTTCAAGCAATATCTACCTACTAATGGTAGAAGCTACCATCTGGTGTTTTATCAGCAAGAGGTTTAGTGTCTCTACACACTGGTTTGAACTGGGAACCTTTTGATTCTCAGTCATTTTCTCTACCCCCTGAACCACTGTCTTCCCTACACAGTACAGGTAAAATATTAGACATTACCAAGAAAATGAAAATAGATGTCTATTTAATTTACAGTAATGAGAAATTGTGTTCACACAAACATTTATAACTAGCTAGTTTAATAGATCGTCAAATTCTAGGTTATGGAGGCCATTTTTGAGTTCCCTCTCTGAGTTCCCTGTCAACTCAAAGGAGTTACGGCCTGTATCAGCTCAACCTTGGTTGCCTCTTCCGCTGACCTCACAGTGATCTCCTGTTCTGCTGGTTTCACTGTGGAGGTCTTCAACTCCACCTGCTCCACCATGGTCTCCTGATCTGCTGTGTTCCCTGATCAGCCTGCTCTAACAGTGAGAGCTATCCAACATGATAGCGAATCATGACACTTTTTCACTTCTCACTCCTTCACATTTAGGACTCTAATAGTTTTAATCCTATTTTCCAATAACTGACTTAAAACCATCTATTCTTGTCATTAGACATGACAATTCCCACCTACCTCTAAAGATGTCAAGTACTTCCCATCACTGTCCCTGAAGGAGCGTTTCATGAAGGTTTGTGTTGCCATACGACTGAAGCATTGGTGTTTCGAGGTGATTTCATTCAGTTCCAGGGGGAAGGACTTCTTAAGCTTCTCCATTTCACTCTGGTACATGTCAATGCCCTCCTTCACCGCAGCCTCATTCTCAATCACTGCCATAGCGATCACAGCATTCTCCAGACATGGCACAGCCCCACTGGAGATGGTGTCCACATATGTTTTTGCTAGATGGCCCAGAACTTTAAGAAGGCAGAGGATTCAAATACAAGTAATGTAAAAATAAATGGATGCTATGACAGGCAATCTTATCAGAACAGAGAGGCTTTAGTTTTAAAGCAGTGTTTTTAAAGATGAAGTCATTAAGTTGTCTCTAAATAAAGATGCAAAGACAGAAAACATTTAGGCCCTGGACACACCAAACCAGTGGTCAGCTGTTGGCCAATGTCAGGCCATCGGCGAGCATCTGTCGGGCTAGTTTTTTTGCTGTGTTCCACACATCTGCTGCAATTTTCCTGATGCAAGAGCAAGAACTCTGAATGGATGTTCAGTTTAACGAACGAGTCAGTGCACAAGAATTAAAGTGAAAGTGATGAAAACGAGTAAGTCAAGATGGCACAAAAAGAAGGTTGTTTTAAAGTTATCTTATCTTACTCAAGCATGCAAATATTTTTATAACAACACAAGTTGCTTAAAATGAATAAAATTATAAACATAACTGATGTTAAAAATGGTAAGCAAGCACTGCTTTGTTTATGCTTCATGTATAATTCCTTAAATGCAGGCATATAAACCAAGGTCTTGTTTGCAGTCAGCTGCCTATGCACTGTGTTCAAGCACAGCTATTTGGTCCAGATGCAGCCGATTCAAGGCAACAACACCACTAGTTCTTTGAATTTGGCTTGTCCTAGCTTTAAAAGTCATTAGTTTTACTGAACACTATTGGTAATGATGGAACTTGCGCTCGTAGTTGCTTTTGGGAAACGCACCCCAGTTTGAGTTACCACTGACTTCCAATTGTTTGTAAAAAAAAAAAAAAAAAAACGCTCCGGTTACTAACGTAACATTGGTTCCCTGAGACAAGGGAATGAGCATTGCATAGAATGTATATGGGGAAAGTCCTGTTTACTGTTACCAAAGCCTGATTTGGTAACGTTCGTGTAGCTCCACAAGCCAATGGCTCTCTAGCCCACCAGAAAGGGTAAAGCCAACCTCTATATAAGTTGGCTCCAAGTGCCATTTAATCAGAATTTTTTGACTGAAGTGACAGCCATTGATTCACATGCAACTCATATCACGGCACGTGACGCAACGCTCGTTCCCTTAGCTCAGGGAACTGAGGATACGCTAGTAAAACCCAAACATGAAGGCTCCACAGCTATGGCTGGGGGTGCCAAATCATGCCCTTCGCCTATGAGAGAAAGTCCTTCAGGACAGTCGTGTCCTAGGGTCAGAGGCAGTTAGAGAATCGGACTTGTAACCCGAAGGTCGCAGGTTCGTGTCTCAGGTCCGTCAGGGATTCTAGGTGCAGGGAGTGAATAACCATCCTTAATACCATGACTGAGGTGAGACCCTTGAGCAAGGCACTAAACCTCCAACTGCTGGGTGTGTTTTTTTAGTTTATTCACTACTCACTGCTGTGTGTGCACTTGGACGGGTGAAATGCAGAGCAAAAATTATGAGTATGGGTCACCATACACGGAACCACCACACACATCATGTCTTTTCCTTTTCCTTCCTCAATTAAATTGGCCGTGATTGGACCAATCGTGGGACACGGCATCTTGCTGCATTAAGTAATAAGCTAGGCAGTGAGAGTTACCTTCTGAGCTGAAGAGGTCGACCTCTGCCCTCCCGAAGACATACCAAATCATTTGAACCATCTGAAGATGTAGTCTATATTCTCCCGTAGATACATTGCCTCTGGACAGCATGTGTCTCAGTGAGAGGAGTTTGCTCTGTGCCCAAAATAGGAGGTGCCAAGCCATCCTGTAAAGGGAGTGTGACCTGAGATCACCTTGGTGATTGATGTACGCTACCACCATCATGTTATTTAGAAATTAGCTTAAAACATCTGGGATGGGTTCCCAGCCTGGAGCCGGATGGCAAGTTGTTGTTACAAATGGTGGCTCGTCGTAAGGTGCTGGTGAACTGACTTTCGTGGTAATGAGGAGAGGAGAATTGCTCTTGTGGGTCCGGCATCACAGCAGTAGTTTGCTTGGGTAAAATCCACTGGCAGATCAAAATGCGGGACCTGTGCCGAAGTGAGATCACTCATGCCTGGTTACTCCGCCACTGTGACTGAAGAAGGCAACCCACGAGTGAAGCAGAGTATGACATGCTCTTATAGTGAGAGTGTACAGCCTCAGCATGGGCGTGGCTCAGGCAAACAGTGCACTCAAATACAAAGCTGTCAGCAATATGAATCATTGGTGACAGCATTCTCCACTGATCCACATAAAAAGATCCCACCGCTCGATGCAGAAGAGTGGTCACTGATCCTCATGGGTAAAACACACTGGCAGATCGAAGTCCTATGAGGAGAGTGAAACAAACGGGACCTGTGCTGGCATGAAATCACTCAAGCCTGATCACCTAAACCGTGAGTTCTTCCATTTCTTCCTCGGAGGCAGCTAGGAGAGGAGAAACATGAGCAAGGACAGACTCATGCTTTCGCATCAAAAGCAGCCTGTCTCAGCGAGATCACTCAAACCCTCTTGCACAGCTTCGTCACTCCACCGCTGCTTTTACAAAGCTCACTGAGAGAGGAGAACAGGAGAGTGGGGCTGCCTTCATTGACGAAGGTGATCCGTAAACAGTGAAGAGTGAGACTCATACTCTCTGTGAGAGAATTCCATCTTAGTGAGTGAATAGCCTCTGCATGGGCATTGTCTAGACAGGCGACACACCCACTCCGCTCTTCTGCATCGTGCAAAGAAACCCTGCCCGAGCCACACTCGCAGCGTGACATTTGCAACAACATCGCTAGAAATATGCTCTTACACCCCACTAGATGACTTCAGGGGAAGGCTTCTACAGCAGTGAGCAGGCTGAGCTTATTCCTTCCTTTCTGGCTTCTTTGTTTCACTGAAGGAAAAAATTGTGATGAAATGGCACTCTGAGGTGATTTATAGAGGTGGGCTCTGCCCTTTCTGGTGGGCTAAAGCACCATTGGTTTGTGCAGCTACACAAACGTGAACAAATCAGTCTTCAGTAACGGAGTAAACAGGAGTTTTCCCATACTGCGTTGTACGCAACGGGAGAGACTGTTCGAAATGGAACCATAGACAGTTCTCAAAATATATTATTCTATATTCCACAAAAGAAAGACACAGGGTTAAAATGAAATGAGGGTGTTTTAAATGATTCATTTTTAGTGAACTTTAAAAAGCTAGTGTTTAAAAGAGTTTAAAAGAGGGTGTTGTAGCTACAACAACAATACTAATATAAAATGGTGATTAATACAGTATTTGTTGAAAAGCTAGTGATACCTGGACTGTGGCTACTATCAATATCGAATACATCAGCAAGACATGCAGTATGTTTAACCACAAACATATCATATAAAGCAGGGCTGTACAATGCAACATCTTCATCGTGGAAGATTAAAATGTTTCCACAATCTTCTTTTGAAGAAATATCACAGTGTTGTGCTACAGCGGACATTCTATCAATTGCAGTTCTGTCACATCCACGTCAATATACTGTACAGTGTGACATGCGTTCACATCAAATGTTAATTTAGTAGTAGAGTTACATCTCTACTGCATTTGCATTAAAGCCTTGCCGTCAAATTCATGTGCTATTCTGACTTGTGCTTTTTCTGAGCGCCTACCTGAAGCGCACGCACAAACAGCGCCTGATTACTGGGCTAAGTTGTCTTCTGCGTCTGATTGACTTTGCATCTAATAGGCTGCTGTCAAAAATGTGCAAGGGTTACATATAAACACAGTTGGTTATGTCTTAAAATAAAAGTAAACAGTTGAGAGAGAAACGGATACGTGCAGCTCTTAAAGCAAAAGAACTAAAAATGGTGCCGCTTGTCATTAACGGAATAGTTCACCCAAAAAATTTAATTTCAGTCATTATATTCTCACTCACATATTGTCTCAAATCTGTATTAATTTCTTTTTTGTGCTGAACACAAAATAAGATGTGGGTAACTAAACAGTAGCTGGTCCACATTTGATAGTAGAGGGGAAAATACTATGGAAGTCGACAGCAACTGTTGGGTTACCCACATTCTTCAACATAACCTTTATGTTCAACAAAAGAAAGAAACTAATTCAGTTTTAAAACAGCTTGAGAGTGAGTAAATGATGGTGTAAAAATAAAACACTGACTGAACTGACAGATTACAGAATTTTCCGTTTTGGGTAAACGATTGTTTTAATGTTAATAAAACAACAAAACAAAAATCACTTACTGCTCATGACATATGAACTTTAATAAGTTGCTTTAAAAATATAGTTGATGTATAGTGTATGCATTGTTTTATTTTAATATTTGTTCATTCAGTTTCTTGAATTTTTGGCTACTGCTAAATACTGAAAAATAAAACTGCTGTATACCTGAAAAATAAAGCACTGTTTGTTTTATTTGTATATTATGTGTATTTTTAATGTATAACATTGTTCTGATTTTCTAATAAGAAATATTAAATAATGACAAAGGTTTTTATCTTCACCCACTTTGGCCTAAATGTCTGTCATTCTTTTTTATTTTATATTGTGTTATCTTCAAAGGTTTTTTTTTTTTTTTTTTTACAATAGGGAAATTAGTAGTAAATAGTAAAGCCAACACGACAAAAAATCATGATAAAATCATGTGATATCCCTGAAAAAAATTGTGATATAATATTTATGCCATATCGCCCACCCCTAACTTGTGCTACAACTGTTTGGCCTGTGATACTTCCAAGCTCTGTAGTACCAGTGCTATGTGCAAAAGAAGTTAACGCACAGCCCTGTAAAGCATTTTGAAGTGAATTTGAATCTTCCCGATAAGCTATTTAGAGTTGGGGGATATGACCAAAATCTCACACCATTATATAAATCATTTTCCATCACAGTAATGATGCACATCACAAGTTAGAAATTCTGCCTGAAATGAGTTTTGTGTCTATATCAAGACTTTACTTCTTGAAATTTAAAGCCATATTATATATTACTTATGCAGCTTGTTGCTTTAATGGTGAATTGTTTATACATTACATCAACATATATCGCCCAACTCTAAAACTGCATGAAGGTTAAAGCATTAAGGCATTACAGAGATAGCAGTATGAATTTCTACAAAGCTGCTTTGAAAACAGAGTATGTGCATTGTGATAAACATTATAGAAATAAATCTGACTTGACATTATGTAGAAACACAGAACAAAACAAAAAAAACTCTTTATACCTCTGCCAGTGACTGTGTATCCATCTTTCAGATTTTTCACTTTGCTCTGGTTAAAGATAAACTGGCAGAAACGATCTGAGGCCTCCAAGAATCGTTTTGAAATCTCTGCTGGGTCCAGTGTCTCCAGATAAGACACATTGTCTGGATTGGTTGGGAATGGCAAGGTGAAACATTTCCGAAATGGGAAATATTTTCGAATGCACTCTCTTGGAAGGTTGTAATTGTTCACTTTCGTCGAGTTACCTTCAAGAGAACACAAAACTGTCCTTCAGTCAAAATACACACAAAATGAAAACTGTAACAAGGAAACTATAAACTAGAGCCCAACCGATATGGGTTTTTGGGGGCCGATGCTGATATTAGGGAGTAAAAAAAGTCTGATATCACTATATCAGCCAATATTCTTTATGTGTATATTATAGAATATATTACACTTCCCATTCGTTTGTCCAAACATTTGACTGGTACTGTATATAGAATACCGCAGTGGTTCCCAAACTGGGGGGCGCAGAGTTATGATAAGGGGGGCATGGCAATGCTAGTGTACAGTCGGCCGATTTTTATATAGATTTGAAAGAAACAATGGCCGAAAATATCTGCCGCGCTGCCTGGTAGTATTCAGCGCGCACCGCTCAATATTCCGCTCTATGAATGTGCGTTCCGTTGAGTTGCTCATGGCCCATATGAATGTTCCACTCGTGTACCGCTTATGCTCAACGGAAATACAAACACCGCACAAATAACGCACCGACAGAAAATGTCTGTGCATACTTTTTCCTGTTTGCAATAGCATCGCATACCGTGCTGTAACATGCTGTACTGCTGTACTGGACAACGCTGGTAAAATGACGCGACCCTCTCGTGACGGTATGCTCTGCTCACATGCTCTGATAATAATAGCTTTTTAGGACTATACATTATTTTGATAATTAGTCCAAAAAAGTTATATCTGATTCTGTTTCATAGAACTGAATAAAAATAATATATTGAGATTCAATATTCATTTTTTTTTTGTCCAATTTTATTGTTACTTTCAATAAATGTGGTTATTTTATTGGATTTTTTTATTCAGTATCATTAAAATTACTGACTAAAATTAAAAAGTCTTACAAAATGACTATATTATTTAATAAAATAATAAATAATTATTACAAAGCAGTTTCAGTTTCGGCCAAGAATTTTCATTTCGGTACATCCCTAGATTTGTATGTAAAAAGAAACGTTTTTAGGGTGATACAAGACCCCACTGTGAAATGATCTTGCTTATTATATGGCTACTTGCCACATGTAAATAATTTAACACAAAATATGAATTTCATCATATTTTATTACCTCAAGACGACTCGCAGTACCCGCTGCAGCTGTCTGTTATCAGTTGTAATCGTTTTTGTCGTAAAATAACAGACCACTAGATGGTGCAATTAATATAAGAAATGAGAACTGCGGTTAGCCAAGTAAAATTAAGAATGAATGACGCATAGTAGTTCTGATCTAAGCATGGACAAGTTTTTGAAAAGAAAAGTTCCAGGTAAACGTGAGGTAGATGATGAATCTACTTCAGAGATCGCAACTACAACGAAGAGATAAAAATATGAGAAAATTTAGAAAATCTGTTTAAAAAACAATGAATGCTGTTACATAGTAAAAAAAAAAATACAGTACATAGTAAAGCTGCATGCTTTACTTCTAATGTTTTTACTCTAAAAGTGACTAGTTCCTTGTTTCATTTTTTTTCAGTAAATTGTCACACACTGAATTATAATAATTGTAATAATTACTACGTTTCAAATAATTCCTTCTGAAATTGTGTTTATGTTTATGTGTAAATGAAGGGGGTAGGGGGGCATACATTTTTTTTAATCTGCAAAAGGGGGGCCCGGCAGAAAAACTTTGGGAACCACTAGAATACAGTATATACATAACTAGAATATATATACATAAAATGTTTGTGCAATGGTCACTCAAATGTGGTGACAACTTATTATAAATAGCTTTAAAACACAACTAGAACAAAACATATCTATAAAATACATAAAAACCATGAGGATTCATGTTTAATAGTCTTTGCAGTTTAATATTTACAGACACTAGTCTTTTGTGATTTGGTTTAAGTGTATTGACCTGTTTTTATTTATTCAACAAAAATATGACAAATTCCACGAAATTCCACATTATAGAATAAATTCTGCTTGTATGAGTGGATTCTGCAATTCAGTTTCTGCATCGTGGAAATCATAGGACCCTAATAATGTAGCAAATGAGTATGACTGCAGAAAGATACTAACTTTTCAATCACCGACTGAACTGACAAACTATGCTGACTTAGGAAATGTGATGTGACCTATGTGATGTGTGAGTGACATGCCAGTTTTACAGGGGTCATCAGATGCAAAGTTCACTTTTACATGTTGTTTGAAGATTAATGTGGTTTGGCAGTGTGTGTACACATCACGCAGCTAAATGCGGCTAAAGTAAACAGACTCGTCAATCCACAGAGAGAAGAGAGGGGCGGGGTGAGCAGAGCTCATTAACATTTAAAGCAAACTCGACCAGAACAGGATCAATTTTGCAGAGATGATTTTGGCAAGGTAAAAAAGCTGTTATTTACACTACCATTGAGAAATTTTAACCAAAGCATGTTATAGACTTTTCATTAAGACCCTAAAGAATCATATCAACTTGTGGAAAATGGGCATCCGATGACCCGTTTAAGGGATGAGGTTAACGTTGTGTAATTTAAACATTCAAATAAGGAAACTTTTAAAAAGTGTTATTGGCACAGTAGTTAACCAGAAAAATTAAAAATGGCACTTCATGCCCAAAAGTTTGCCAACCCCTGATGTAGATAAATACAGAAACCTAAAATAATTCACTGAAACAGACTAGAAAGGTTTGTTAACAGAATGATAAAGCACATGTTGATAATGCAGCTGTTAATAAAACTTTCAGGCTTTAAATATTACCTTGTTTTAGCTTCAGAGCAAATTCTAGGTATTCATCCTCTGTTGTGTCTTTACCATCGATGTTCAGCTGCAGAGTGAAGTCTCTCACAGCCCAGATGAAACTGGGGAAGAACTTCACAAACTCTGCATCATCTACAACTTCATCAGGTGATTTGATCTTGATGTGCTCTGTCAGCTCAGTGACATATCTGTTTAATGTGAGTCAAGGAACTGTTGAACGTTCACTACAACATATAAAAGCAATCATTTAAACTGAGGCATTTTGTGCCAGAGCTAAAAGTTATCTATAATGAAGGCCACATTACATTGATCCTGCTTCAAAATGACAAAACTGAAAATGAAATTGAAATCATGATCAGAAGGATACTGCAGATCCTCGATAGCTCTGTTGTCAATGGTTCCTCGACTGTTCAGGACTAGAGTGCTGCTCAGAAGGACAGCCAAAGAGAAGATCCTGGTGTCATGCTTTGAGTCGCCCTGAGACAGACAGGATATGATTACATGAGACTACAGCCCATAACAGACACACAATTCCTGATATTTTAACAATGATCTGTGATTGCGAGATTGGTGTTCAGAGTGATATTTGTTTGGTTTGGTTCGGTCACTACAAAAACTAAACAAACATGACAGCAAACATACATAACTTTGTCCATTCAACCAGGCCACTAAGCCTGAATGACTGACTGACCGACTGACCGACCAACCATCAGACAGAGAGACATATAGATAATACATGATGGAACTACATTATCTTTAGTTTGTCACCTTGTCCACGTCCCCGAGTCCCTCAGTATCCAACAGCACCAGAGTGGTTCCTGCTTTAGTCGGGTGAGGCACACACCACATCCAGATGCCTTTCGTCTTGGACTCGATTGTGCTGCCCAGTGCAAACCCTGATAATGGCACACCAGAAACCCCACAATGACTTATATGCACGGGAGCTCGTTCATTTGTACGGCATGAGCGTTTGGATAGCATCTGTGCTGCTGACCTGTTTGTTTTCCTGCCAGTCGATTCATCAGGTAGGACTTCCCGGTGCGGTAGAGACCCACCACGGCCACCACCACCACTGGCTGCTGGATCTGCTCCAGAACCTGCAACGCTGACTGCTGGACAAACAGCTTCCCATCGGACGATGTGTCAATCAAGCACACTGGTTTGTCCATGGCCACTGGAGATCCTTATGAAAAAGAAGTTTATTCAAGTATGCTATTAGTATACTTCTTTTAAACTAAAAAATAGGAAAGTATACTTTCAGTATACTTTTTATATACTTCTCAGAAATATGCTTAAAATGACATTTAAGTATACTTCATTTATACTTAGAAAAAGTCTAAGTATATTCGAGCTATACTTGTGCTCTGAGAATCTGTGTTTTCACTGTTATACAGTAGGGGGCGCTATAGCACATCTTCTGTACAGAATTTCCAAAACACAAGTGAAGAAGAAAACAAAATGCTTCCATAGCTGTGTCCCAAAGTGGAGTGCATGCCTCCGAAGTGCATGAGACGCTCCGTCTTCGCAGGATTTCCTAATTGCGCCACCAGGTGTTCCCGATTACCGCTCCTGTCGCACAGCAATGGTGTGAGAGGAGCGCTGCCATCCTGACAGGTTTAGACGTTTAAGTTATGGAGCCAGCATTGGTCCTATTTGTTTTTATATTTTATGTTTTACTGGAGGAGATGGTGGGGATGTACCTCAGGCTTGGCCAAGAGCATGGCCGGGTAAATTATATTGTTTTGTTGCATCCTTGCCGGATTACAATTTTGAATGCATTCATTGTGTTTGAACCGACTTGAATAATGTAATGATAAACATGAAAAAAATTCAAAACCACGCACACACATATATATAGCAGTTCAAATGCTGACTGATATGTTACCAAGGTGCGATTTTATAATAGTTTATTGTCTTGATGGTGAACATATTTAGAAAGCTTTGCAACCCTGATTTTAGGCAGTTAAGTAACCATAAAAATAAAACTGTGAATAAATAAAAACAAATTATGCATTGTTTATCGGCAGCAGTAACACCTGAACAGAGCTCTGTATGGCCGGGTCCTTCAAATGCAGACTTTGATATGAAAATACTATGGTAGTCATGGGGGGGCAAAATGATGACTGATTTTTTTTTTTTTTTTTTTTGGTGAACTATCCCTTCAACTAGGGTTTTAAATATGACTGTTACATTTCCCCAATGTGGTATTAGTAGTTACTAAAAGTAGTTTAATATTTCTTTTACTAATTACTTTATCATACAATTTGTCTTTTCCTTCTTTCACTAAATCAGACCAGACCCCTGTACTGCAAGATAAACCTAAATGTGCCAATGCTGGACAGGTTTTTTTTAATGATGGTGACACACGGCCTGATTTTCGGCTGAGCAGGGAGGCCCTTGACAGTGCTGCTGGATCTCTTGAGAAGTGAACAGCAACACGGATGGGGTGCCACAATCAAGACCCTGGTATTTCTTTTCTGGCTGGCTTGTGGTACATCATACAGAGTGGTCTCCAGAGTGTTTGACATGCCTCGTTCCACTGTCCACCGCATTGTCCACTGAGTTGCTGAGGAGTTGGTGGCCATTCGCCACCAAGAGATTCACCTCCCTGAAGACCCCAGAACACATGGAGGCAGGGCTGGACTTAAAATTGATGTTAAAGTTTTCTAATGTTAAACCTAAGCTATGTTGTAAATAGTTGTAAAAAGTATTTTCAGTAACATACAGAACAATTTGTTTTCATGTGAAAAAAATATTTACAGGACAAAAAAATAAAATAAACGTATAGAAGAGAAAAAATGATATGCTGCATTACAAAAATGTACACATTGTAATTTTACAAATTGTACATAATTACTTCTCTTTTATTTACACATGTGAATATGCAATACAAAAATACAAAATGTACAAAAATTATTCACTTCATTCTTAATTTAACTTGCTTACTTTTTTTTAAGTCTTTCCCCAGCAGGCTCAATTTCTCCAAAATAGTCATAAAACAAGAGAAAATGGAAACACTTAAAATATTAATAAAGATTTGCAATCTTAACATTAGAAAATATGACACAGCAGGACATGCATACAAAATACTGAAGTGCTAAAGTTTGGTTAAATTATTTGACATATCTTTCATGACAGCACTACAAAAACACAACAAAGGGAAATACTGTTGCCTTATATAGTGGTTATCTTATTGTTTGTAGGCTTTCTTTAAAAAACCCTGTCTTTTAACATTTGTTTCACTAGGTATTTCAATAAATTAAAACACTTACATTTCAATGTGAATGTCATGAATCTGGTCGGTGACCTGTGGTCCGCTCACCACCAGATGTCGCTCTCGCTCCATCATATCACACAGACTGTTGCATTGCACCCCGGACTACTACTCCCATCACCCATCACGCTGATTGCGTCGACACCTGTGACCAATCAGGCGCCCTATAAAAGCCCCGGACTTTCCCTCCGTGTTTACGGAGTATTGTGATTTTCATTGTGGTTTATTGCATTGTTGTTTCCCTAGTTCCCCGTGTTCAGCTTTCTCGCCTGGCCATTTCGTCTCGTCTGTCTCGCCGCCTGCCTTCTCGACTCTAGCTCGTTTGTATGGATTATCCCTTTGCTTCCCGTTATGGATTATGTTCGCCGCTGATTGACCCACGCCTGCTACACGGACTATCCCCATGTCTTGCCTTGGTTATACCTGTTTGCTATTGTTCTGACCCTGCCTGTTTGCGACCATGTCTCTGTCTCGTCTTGTCAATAAAAGCTTGCATTTGGATCCGCTCGCCTCTCGTCTCACTCACAGCGTTACAGAGAATTCCCCAACAGAACTCTCACCCGTCATGTTCTTTGAATATAAATTCCATCGTCTTCTGCGCAAGTGATTCTGGGATATAGTAGGGTGCAAAGTGTCCATCAGATGGACACTTAATTTTCCTGGCAATCGGAGACCGCATTTGAAGTCGCTTTCTAATTACGGCAGCCTTCGCCGCGCCGCGGTGACGCATTCGGCCTTGGAATGTGCACTTCGGAAGACACTTCGTGAATTGGGACAGCTTACGTTGTGACGCTGTGACGCAATCACACTTCAAATTCACACTTTGGAGTCCGCACACTCCACTTTGGGACACAGCTATTGTGTAGTCAGACATAAAACAGCATCGAAACTATAGATATGTAAAACTGTGTGACGTTATGGAATAAAATGTCGAGCCATGAAGAGATAATAAGGATTTTCAAGCTTTGGGGTGTTGATCAACCCCATCTGCGTTTTGATTATCATTAATAGTCTCCTTTTTTTTTTTTTTTTTTTTTTTTTTTTTAGCTTTTTGTTCAAAATGTTATTTAGCTATTTTTTTATTTATGCAACTTACCCACATTCAAGTGTTTATAAAAAAGAATGCATGAAGCTAGAATAAAATGTGTTTTGTTCTTTCTTTTGATGTTTTGTATGTTCAGATATTCATATAACAAAATATATACAAATTAATGCCTAAAAAGCGACATAGAAGTATACTTAAAGTACAATGCAAAGTTTACTTGAAGAAAACTTACGAGTATAGTTGCAGTATAAAACTATTAAACTAGTAGTTTACTGAGACTATACTTCAAAGTGTACTAAAAATGCATAAAAAGTATTTCATTAGTAAACTATCAGTATTCCTATAAGTTCACTTTTAGTATACTTGC
Organism: Cirrhinus mrigala; assembly: GCA_036247105.1. Taxonomy (NCBI): domain Eukaryota; kingdom Metazoa; phylum Chordata; class Actinopteri; order Cypriniformes; family Cyprinidae; genus Cirrhinus; species Cirrhinus mrigala. Next base: position 2,290,400 of record JAMKFB010000189.1, on the reverse strand, counting down.
AGTACAAACTGAAAACATAGATGTGAACTAGTTGTGTACTCAAAGTTTTCTTCTGTTATACTTAAAGTATACTTAAAGTATACATTTATATACTAGAAAGTGGGCCAATTTAGTCCCAAGGAGTAGTATACTAGTATGCTACTAGTACACTGATATTTGTATACTTACTGCATGAAGTATACTTAAAAAATATACTTAAACTTTACTTAAGTATACTTCTTTTTGGTAAGGGTAGAGCTGTGCAACTGACTGAAATACAGGGGAAATTCCCCAAATGAGCAGGATTTCCACTTTCGGTTTGGGGATCTTTGTTTAAAAGTGTTTCTCATATCACCCTAACAACATACATAAACACGTGGATAGAGACACAGACAAAAGCCTCAGGATATGTATATATACAAACACTCCACTGTGTGTAAGAAGCCTCACAATTTCAACACATAGACACATCCACACTCACACACGCTCAGAAAAAAAAATGACACAAGCCCCCGGAATAAAACAGAAAAAATGCTGTAAGCTTTGTGCCCGGCACTACTTAAACTGCTCTGGTCTATACTGAGTTTTGTTGATGCTTTTTTCAACTGGAGAGATAAAATACAAGTAATTAATATAATATGAACAAGGTCCTTTGAATCTGCAACTAGATACAGACAGAACTTTTTTTTAAAGACATGTAAGGTTGCTGAGCTCAGTGTTTCCCTCTCTCTCACTCTCACACACACACACACAAAACACAAAACACAAAACACACCCACCTATGCACCCACCCTGTAACGGTCACTTAGAGCATGTGCGTATTGTGTTTAAGGTGAACCAGGGTAGAGATAACCACTTTGCCAACGATTGTTTCCTCTTCTTTTTTACTTTTTCTGGTTGTGAACTAAGTTGAATGTTTATTTGTACAGTTTTTTTAACCACTCAAACCACTTAACCATGTATGTGGATGAGTGTGGAGGCAATTAAGTCTTTTTATTACACCCAGGGAAGCCAGCTCTCTTTTCTCGGGCAATCTTTTCTCCAACAGCACACATTTTGTTTCTCGGTAGCACTTCACAATACAGGTGCACAAATATGCATTAATTCATGCTTAACTAATGCACAGATAATCATGAGTTAATGTATAACTCATGAAGAACTAAACCATTTATTAATAATTACTTCATCAGCAACTAATGAACATTCTATATGATTCATAGTTTAAATAATCAATAAATTGTTATTAGTTAAATGTGTCAATGTCTTAATTCCCTAATAACTTATTTTATTAACTAATAGTGTAAATTCATGTGTTAATTACCACAACGGGTTGAAGCCACGCATTTCATTTTCCAGTTGTCTGATTTAATTAACCATTAGCTAATGATTGGCAAATGCATCATGTTATGACTTGTTGAGGCACAGAACTATTAACTAATTGTTCAGTAATATGTCATTGTGGTTATGGATTTAGAATTAGTTAGTCATGTGCTTCAACAAGTAAAGTCATAACATGATATCTTTGCAAATAATTAGGTAATGATCAATTAAAGCAAACTGGAAGTTGAAATGCATGGCTTCAACCCATGAAAATACATGGCTCCAACTCATTGAGGCACATGACTAACTAACTAATTCTATATCCATAACCACAATGACATATTACTGAACAATTAGTTAATAGTTCTGTGCCTCAACAAGTAAAGTCACAACATGATACATTCGCAAATCTTTAGCTAATGATTAATTAAAGCAGACAACTGGATGTTGAAGTACATAACTTTGACCACTGTGGGAATTAACATATGAATTTACACTATTAGTTAATAAAAGAAGTTGTTAGGGAATTAATACATTATAACCCATTTAACTAATAATAATTCATTGAATATTTAATCTATGAATCATATAAAATGTTCATTACTTGCTGATTTAATAATCATTTATAAATGGCTTAGTTCTTAATGAATTATACATTAACTCATGATTATCTGTGCATTAATTAAGCATGAATTTATGCATATTCGTGCACACGTATTGTAAAGTGTTACCGGTTTTTCTTTCATTTGGGCAACAGGAAGTGATGAACTGTGGTTACAATACACTTACATATATGTTTGCTTAGCTATCTAAATGTTATATATTGCATAGACTTCTATTATTTTCATATACAGACAGTTTTACATTTTAAAACCTAACCCTAACAAAAAAAAAACTGCACTTTTACAAATTTTGTTTAAAAAACAAAACAAAACTTGATTTACTTTATTTTTACACCTGTTTTACAAATGAAGACATAAAAAATGACATCCTCAAAGTTTGATTTGATCAGGTATTGTTTACTAATGTGTATAAATATGTCCCTAAAACATGGTTAAGTAGGTACACCCACCCCCCACCTTTCACCACACACCACACACCACACACACACACACACACACACACACACAGAACGATACATTTAAATGAACCACATGAAATCTCAAGCACACGTGGTTCATTATGAACCTGCTGGAGCAAAAATGCCACTTACCTTTTTTTTTGCTGTAGTTAACTTCAGTCAAACTTCTGAGTCGTGTACATGCTGTAGTTTCTGATACTCTACCTATATAGACCACCTTCAGGTCCAACCCCTTCAAAATGCTAATTGGTCCAGACTGAGTTATGGAATGTCCTTGATTTCAGCATCTCTCTTGTCTTTAACTTTTGATTTCACTTTTAAAATCAGCAACTGCATACTGGAAACCATGTGACCTGTCAAACAGATGCCACAAACAGAACTGGATTGTGGTGCCCCATCTCCACTAAATACTATGAAAGACAGTGACGGCGCTACACCCGGGCTAGGGGTGGCTATATCCCCGTCAGAAATTTGAATAGCCCCGGTTTAGCGCCCCAAGCAGTTGAGATGGAAGAGTGCTGTTCTGTGCTGTTTGCGCATATCTGTCCCACAGTAACCTCCGCGTCATGTGAACGCTATTTTAGGTTACATTTAATCCATTATATAATCACTAATGTGATGTGGTGTTCGTTTAATGTTTAAGTGTAAAGTATGCACAGTCCTGATCACGCATACATATGAATTGTGATGTTAATGCTGAAAGCAGTCTTTCACCTTTGCATGTAAATCCCTGCATGGGCCTTAAATATAGATCCTAGCCTGGCCCTGGCCCTAGACGCTCAGGCCCTAGCTTGCCCCTTATCCGACAGCTTATCAGAATTCTTGGTACGAGTCCAGCCAGACTCAGACCCGAGCCCCTCTTTTTCCCCATTCTCCCAAAACAGTTTATACTACTGTTTCAGCTATTAAAATACTTCAGTTTTGTTTGTAATGGCAAAGTGATTATATTTCGTTTCGTGTTTTTATTGAAGGAGAAGTCCACTTCCAAAACAAAAATTCACATATAAATGTACTTCAAAATAAGAGTCCACAAAACCAAGACAGGGAAACAGACCGGAATCATGACAGTACTCACCCCCTTGTCTTTCAAGATGTTCATGTCTTTCTTTCTTGTAATTGTAAAGAAATTATGTTTTTTGAGGAAAACACTTCTGCATTTTTCTCCATATAATGGACTGATATGGTGCCCCGATTTTGAACTTCCAAAATTCAGTTTAAATGCGGCTTCAAACGATCCCAGATGCGGTTGTAAATGAACCCAGCCGAGGAAGAAGGGCCTTACCTAGCAATACGATCGCTTATTTTCATTTAAAAAAACCACTTTTTAATCTCATGCGCTCGTCTTGCCTTTCTCTCCCTGAACTCTGTGTATTCTGGCTCAAGACAGTTGGGGTATGTTAGGTAAACAGTTAAGTAAACGGCTCCGCTCGAGTCTGCTGGTGTGGCAGTGAGGTGATCTGCCTGTCTTTATTGATGCGCGCCCTCTGATGGAACAGAATGGGAGATAAATACATGTCGGGAGGTTGCCGCTTTAGTCAGCGCTGGCTTGAAAATGACAAATATAAATTATGGTTAAAATAATGTAAATGTTAATAATGTATAGAGTCTCCTGTAAAGCCTGCACTTTCAAGCCATGTAAAAGGTAAGCAATGTTGAGTGCATGTGTTTAGATTAGTCACCAATGATCCATAAAGCACTAGCGTTGTGTTGAGATCATGCGCTCACTGAAAGAATTCTTCACTCTCGCTAAAACTCTCAGCAAAAAACATAGGTGTAAATATGATGCAAACAAGAGATTCATTTTGGACAGCGGGATTCAGTGAAAAAGAACATGATGTTTGGTTTCCCTACAAACTATATTGCGTAAATGGTTGTGCATTTCAACAGATTTTGTAAATAATCATGACATTTTATGGCTGGAGGAAGATCATCATCATCATCTGGAGCAGAAATGAAGCTGTCTCTTGTGTGTTCTGGACTCTGTGTGTCTCCCACTTGCAGGTCATCAGGATCATCACCATTACGTTGTCCTTCTTCAGGCTCCACGATGATGCCATTTGTGATGCAGTTGTGCAGGATAGTACAACAGGTGATGACATCTGGAGCAAATTCTGGCTTTACTTTAAGGGCCTTTAGTGACTGCCGTTGCATTTTCAAACTGCCAAAGGATCTCTCAATGATGGG
>JAMKFB010000189.1:2237993-2285336 GCA_036247105.1 Cirrhinus mrigala | reverse complement strand
ATGACCCCTGTAAAACTGGCATGTCACTCACACATCACATAGGTCACATCACATTTCCTAAGTCAGCATAGTTTGTCAGTTCAGTCGGTGATTGAAAAGTTAGTATCTTTCTGCAGTCATACTCATTTGCTACATTATTAGGGTCCTATGATTTCCACGATGCAGAAACTGAATTGCAGAATCCACTCATACAAGCAGAATTTATTCTATAATGTGGAATTTCGTGGAATTTGTCATATTTTTGTTGAATAAATAAAAACAGGTCAATACACTTAAACCAAATCACAAAAGACTAGTGTCTGTAAATATTAAACTGCAAAGACTATTAAACATGAATCCTCATGGTTTTTATGTATTTTATAGATATGTTTTGTTCTAGTTGTGTTTTAAAGCTATTTATAATAAGTTGTCACCACATTTGAGTGACCATTGCACAAACATTTTATGTATATATATTCTAGTTATGTATATACTGTATTCTAGTGGTTCCCAAAGTTTTTCTGCCGGGCCCCCCTTTTGCAGATTAAAAAAAATGTATGCCCCCCTACCCCCTTCATTTACACATAAACATAAACACAATTTCAGAAGGAATTATTTGAAACGTAGTAATTATTACAATTATTATAATTCAGTGTGTGACAATTTACTGAAAAAAAATGAAACAAGGAACTAGTCACTTTTAGAGTAAAAACATTAGAAGTAAAGCATGCAGCTTTACTATGTACTGTATTTTTTTTTTTACTATGTAACAGCATTCATTGTTTTTTAAACAGATTTTCTAAATTTTCTCATATTTTTATCTCTTCGTTGTAGTTGCGATCTCTGAAGTAGATTCATCATCTACCTCACGTTTACCTGGAACTTTTCTTTTCAAAAACTTGTCCATGCTTAGATCAGAACTACTATGCGTCATTCATTCTTAATTTTACTTGGCTAACCGCAGTTCTCATTTCTTATATTAATTGCACCATCTAGTGGTCTGTTATTTTACGACAAAAACGATTACAACTGATAACAGACAGCTGCAGCGGGTACTGCGAGTCGTCTTGAGGTAATAAAATATGATGAAATTCATATTTTGTGTTAAATTATTTACATGTGGCAAGTAGCCATATAATAAGCAAGATCATTTCACAGTGGGGTCTTGTATCACCCTAAAAACGTTTCTTTTTACATACAAATCTAGGGATGTACCGAAATGAAAATTCTTGGCCGAAACTGAAACTGCTTTGTAATAATTATTTATTATTTTATTAAATAATATAGTCATTTTGTAAGACTTTTTAATTTTAGTCAGTAATTTTAATGATACTGAATAAAAAAATCCAATAAAATAACCACATTTATTGAAAGTAACAATAAAATTGGACAAAAAAAAAATGAATATTGAATCTCAATATATTATTTTTATTCAGTTCTATGAAACAGAATCAGATATAACTTTTTTGGACTAATTATCAAAATAATGTATAGTCCTAAAAAGCTATTATTATCAGAGCATGTGAGCAGAGCATACCGTCACGAGAGGGTCGCGTCATTTTACCAGCGTTGTCCAGTACAGCAGTACAGCATGTTACAGCACGGTATGCGATGCTATTGCAAACAGGAAAAAGTATGCACAGACATTTTCTGTCGGTGCGTTATTTGTGCGGTGTTTGTATTTCCGTTGAGCATAAGCGGTACACGAGTGGAACATTCATATGGGCCATGAGCAACTCAACGGAACGCACATTCATAGAGCGGAATATTGAGCGGTGCGCGCTGAATACTACCAGGCAGCGCGGCAGATATTTTCGGCCATTGTTTCTTTCAAATCTATATAAAAATCGGCCGACTGTACACTAGCATTGCCATGCCCCCCTTATCATAACTCTGCGCCCCCCAGTTTGGGAACCACTGCGGTATTCTATATACAGTACCAGTCAAATGTTTGGACAAACGAATGGGAAGTGTAATATATTCTATAATATACACATAAAGAATATTGGCTGATATAGTGATATCAGACTTTTTTTACTCCCTAATATCAGCATCGGCCCCCAAAAACCCATATCGGTTGGGCTCTAGTTTATAGTTTCCTTGTTACAGTTTTCATTTTGTGTGTATTTTGACTGAAGGACAGTTTTGTGTTCTCTTGAAGGTAACTCGACGAAAGTGAACAATTACAACCTTCCAAGAGAGTGCATTCGAAAATATTTCCCATTTCGGAAATGTTTCACCTTGCCATTCCCAACCAATCCAGACAATGTGTCTTATCTGGAGACACTGGACCCAGCAGAGATTTCAAAACGATTCTTGGAGGCCTCAGATCGTTTCTGCCAGTTTATCTTTAACCAGAGCAAAGTGAAAAATCTGAAAGATGGATACACAGTCACTGGCAGAGGTATAAAGAGTTTTTTTTGTTTTGTTCTGTGTTTCTACATAATGTCAAGTCAGATTTATTTCTATAATGTTTATCACAATGCACATACTCTGTTTTCAAAGCAGCTTTGTAGAAATTCATACTGCTATCTCTGTAATGCCTTAATGCTTTAACCTTCATGCAGTTTTAGAGTTGGGCGATATATGTTGATGTAATGTATAAACAATTCACCATTAAAGCAACAAGCTGCATAAGTAATATATAATATGGCTTTAAATTTCAAGAAGTAAAGTCTTGATATAGACACAAAACTCATTTCAGGCAGAATTTCTAACTTGTGATGTGCATCATTACTGTGATGGAAAATGATTTATATAATGGTGTGAGATTTTGGTCATATCCCCCAACTCTAAATAGCTTATCGGGAAGATTCAAATTCACTTCAAAATGCTTTACAGGGCTGTGCGTTAACTTCTTTTGCACATAGCACTGGTACTACAGAGCTTGGAAGTATCACAGGCCAAACAGTTGTAGCACAAGTTAGGGGTGGGCGATATGGCATAAATATTATATCACAATTTTTTTCAGGGATATCACATGATTTTATCATGATTTTTTGTCGTGTTGGCTTTACTATTTACTACTAATTTCCCTATTGTAAAAAAAAAAAAAAAAAAACCTTTGAAGATAACACAATATAAAATAAAAAAGAATGACAGACATTTAGGCCAAAGTGGGTGAAGATAAAAACCTTTGTCATTATTTAATATTTCTTATTAGAAAATCAGAACAATGTTATACATTAAAAATACACATAATATACAAATAAAACAAACAGTGCTTTATTTTTCAGGTATACAGCAGTTTTATTTTTCAGTATTTAGCAGTAGCCAAAAATTCAAGAAACTGAATGAACAAATATTAAAATAAAACAATGCATACACTATACATCAACTATATTTTTAAAGCAACTTATTAAAGTTCATATGTCATGAGCAGTAAGTGATTTTTGTTTTGTTGTTTTATTAACATTAAAACAATCGTTTACCCAAAACGGAAAATTCTGTAATCTGTCAGTTCAGTCAGTGTTTTATTTTTACACCATCATTTACTCACTCTCAAGCTGTTTTAAAACTGAATTAGTTTCTTTCTTTTGTTGAACATAAAGGTTATGTTGAAGAATGTGGGTAACCCAACAGTTGCTGTCGACTTCCATAGTATTTTCCCCTCTACTATCAAATGTGGACCAGCTACTGTTTAGTTACCCACATCTTATTTTGTGTTCAGCACAAAAAAGAAATTAATACAGATTTGAGACAATATGTGAGTGAGAATATAATGACTGAAATTAAATTTTTTGGGTGAACTATTCCGTTAATGACAAGCGGCACCATTTTTAGTTCTTTTGCTTTAAGAGCTGCACGTATCCGTTTCTCTCTCAACTGTTTACTTTTATTTTAAGACATAACCAACTGTGTTTATATGTAACCCTTGCACATTTTTGACAGCAGCCTATTAGATGCAAAGTCAATCAGACGCAGAAGACAACTTAGCCCAGTAATCAGGCGCTGTTTGTGCGTGCGCTTCAGGTAGGCGCTCAGAAAAAGCACAAGTCAGAATAGCACATGAATTTGACGGCAAGGCTTTAATGCAAATGCAGTAGAGATGTAACTCTACTACTAAATTAACATTTGATGTGAACGCATGTCACACTGTACAGTATATTGACGTGGATGTGACAGAACTGCAATTGATAGAATGTCCGCTGTAGCACAACACTGTGATATTTCTTCAAAAGAAGATTGTGGAAACATTTTAATCTTCCACGATGAAGATGTTGCATTGTACAGCCCTGCTTTATATGATATGTTTGTGGTTAAACATACTGCATGTCTTGCTGATGTATTCGATATTGATAGTAGCCACAGTCCAGGTATCACTAGCTTTTCAACAAATACTGTATTAATCACCATTTTATATTAGTATTGTTGTTGTAGCTACAACACCCTCTTTTAAACTCTTTTAAACACTAGCTTTTTAAAGTTCACTAAAAATGAATCATTTAAAACACCCTCATTTCATTTTAACCCTGTGTCTTTCTTTTGTGGAATATAGAATAATATATTTTGAGAACTGTCTATGGTTCCATTTCGAACAGTCTCTCCCGTTGCGTACAACGCAGTATGGGAAAACTCCTGTTTACTCCGTTACTGAAGACTGATTTGTTCACGTTTGTGTAGCTGCACAAACCAATGGTGCTTTAGCCCACCAGAAAGGGCAGAGCCCACCTCTATAAATCACCTCAGAGTGCCATTTCATCACAATTTTTTCCTTCAGTGAAACAAAGAAGCCAGAAAGGAAGGAATAAGCTCAGCCTGCTCACTGCTGTAGAAGCCTTCCCCTGAAGTCATCTAGTGGGGTGTAAGAGCATATTTCTAGCGATGTTGTTGCAAATGTCACGCTGCGAGTGTGGCTCGGGCAGGGTTTCTTTGCACGATGCAGAAGAGCGGAGTGGGTGTGTCGCCTGTCTAGACAATGCCCATGCAGAGGCTATTCACTCACTAAGATGGAATTCTCTCACAGAGAGTATGAGTCTCACTCTTCACTGTTTACGGATCACCTTCGTCAATGAAGGCAGCCCCACTCTCCTGTTCTCCTCTCTCAGTGAGCTTTGTAAAAGCAGCGGTGGAGTGACGAAGCTGTGCAAGAGGGTTTGAGTGATCTCGCTGAGACAGGCTGCTTTTGATGCGAAAGCATGAGTCTGTCCTTGCTCATGTTTCTCCTCTCCTAGCTGCCTCCGAGGAAGAAATGGAAGAACTCACGGTTTAGGTGATCAGGCTTGAGTGATTTCATGCCAGCACAGGTCCCGTTTGTTTCACTCTCCTCATAGGACTTCGATCTGCCAGTGTGTTTTACCCATGAGGATCAGTGACCACTCTTCTGCATCGAGCGGTGGGATCTTTTTATGTGGATCAGTGGAGAATGCTGTCACCAATGATTCATATTGCTGACAGCTTTGTATTTGAGTGCACTGTTTGCCTGAGCCACGCCCATGCTGAGGCTGTACACTCTCACTATAAGAGCATGTCATACTCTGCTTCACTCGTGGGTTGCCTTCTTCAGTCACAGTGGCGGAGTAACCAGGCATGAGTGATCTCACTTCGGCACAGGTCCCGCATTTTGATCTGCCAGTGGATTTTACCCAAGCAAACTACTGCTGTGATGCCGGACCCACAAGAGCAATTCTCCTCTCCTCATTACCACGAAAGTCAGTTCACCAGCACCTTACGACGAGCCACCATTTGTAACAACAACTTGCCATCCGGCTCCAGGCTGGGAACCCATCCCAGATGTTTTAAGCTAATTTCTAAATAACATGATGGTGGTAGCGTACATCAATCACCAAGGTGATCTCAGGTCACACTCCCTTTACAGGATGGCTTGGCACCTCCTATTTTGGGCACAGAGCAAACTCCTCTCACTGAGACACATGCTGTCCAGAGGCAATGTATCTACGGGAGAATATAGACTACATCTTCAGATGGTTCAAATGATTTGGTATGTCTTCGGGAGGGCAGAGGTCGACCTCTTCAGCTCAGAAGGTAACTCTCACTGCCTAGCTTATTACTTAATGCAGCAAGATGCCGTGTCCCACGATTGGTCCAATCACGGCCAATTTAATTGAGGAAGGAAAAGGAAAAGACATGATGTGTGTGGTGGTTCCGTGTATGGTGACCCATACTCATAATTTTTGCTCTGCATTTCACCCGTCCAAGTGCACACACAGCAGTGAGTAGTGAATAAACTAAAAAAACACACCCAGCAGTTGGAGGTTTAGTGCCTTGCTCAAGGGTCTCACCTCAGTCATGGTATTAAGGATGGTTATTCACTCCCTGCACCTAGAATCCCTGACGGACCTGAGACACGAACCTGCGACCTTCGGGTTACAAGTCCGATTCTCTAACTGCCTCTGACCCTAGGACACGACTGTCCTGAAGGACTTTCTCTCATAGGCGAAGGGCATGATTTGGCACCCCCAGCCATAGCTGTGGAGCCTTCATGTTTGGGTTTTACTAGCGTATCCTCAGTTCCCTGAGCTAAGGGAACGAGCGTTGCGTCACGTGCCGTGATATGAGTTGCATGTGAATCAATGGCTGTCACTTCAGTCAAAAAATTCTGATTAAATGGCACTTGGAGCCAACTTATATAGAGGTTGGCTTTACCCTTTCTGGTGGGCTAGAGAGCCATTGGCTTGTGGAGCTACACGAACGTTACCAAATCAGGCTTTGGTAACAGTAAACAGGACTTTCCCCATATACATTCTATGCAATGCTCATTCCCTTGTCTCAGGGAACCAATGTTACGTTAGTAACCGGAGCGTTTTTTTTTTTTTTTTTTACAAACAATTGGAAGTCAGTGGTAACTCAAACTGGGGTGCGTTTCCCAAAAGCAACTACGAGCGCAAGTTCCATCATTACCAATAGTGTTCAGTAAAACTAATGACTTTTAAAGCTAGGACAAGCCAAATTCAAAGAACTAGTGGTGTTGTTGCCTTGAATCGGCTGCATCTGGACCAAATAGCTGTGCTTGAACACAGTGCATAGGCAGCTGACTGCAAACAAGACCTTGGTTTATATGCCTGCATTTAAGGAATTATACATGAAGCATAAACAAAGCAGTGCTTGCTTACCATTTTTAACATCAGTTATGTTTATAATTTTATTCATTTTAAGCAACTTGTGTTGTTATAAAAATATTTGCATGCTTGAGTAAGATAAGATAACTTTAAAACAACCTTCTTTTTGTGCCATCTTGACTTACTCGTTTTCATCACTTTCACTTTAATTCTTGTGCACTGACTCGTTCGTTAAACTGAACATCCATTCAGAGTTCTTGCTCTTGCATCAGGAAAATTGCAGCAGATGTGTGGAACACAGCAAAAAAACTAGCCCGACAGATGCTCGCCGATGGCCTGACATTGGCCAACAGCTGACCACTGGTTTGGTGTGTCCAGGGCCTAAATGTTTTCTGTCTTTGCATCTTTATTTAGAGACAACTTAATGACTTCATCTTTAAAAACACTGCTTTAAAACTAAAGCCTCTCTGTTCTGATAAGATTGCCTGTCATAGCATCCATTTATTTTTACATTACTTGTATTTGAATCCTCTGCCTTCTTAAAGTTCTGGGCCATCTAGCAAAAACATATGTGGACACCATCTCCAGTGGGGCTGTGCCATGTCTGGAGAATGCTGTGATCGCTATGGCAGTGATTGAGAATGAGGCTGCGGTGAAGGAGGGCATTGACATGTACCAGAGTGAAATGGAGAAGCTTAAGAAGTCCTTCCCCCTGGAACTGAATGAAATCACCTCGAAACACCAATGCTTCAGTCGTATGGCAACACAAACCTTCATGAAACGCTCCTTCAGGGACAGTGATGGGAAGTACTTGACATCTTTAGAGGTAGGTGGGAATTGTCATGTCTAATGACAAGAATAGATGGTTTTAAGTCAGTTATTGGAAAATAGGATTAAAACTATTAGAGTCCTAAATGTGAAGGAGTGAGAAGTGAAAAAGTGTCATGATTCGCTATCATGTTGGATAGCTCTCACTGTTAGAGCAGGCTGATCAGGGAACACAGCAGATCAGGAGACCATGGTGGAGCAGGTGGAGTTGAAGACCTCCACAGTGAAACCAGCAGAACAGGAGATCACTGTGAGGTCAGCGGAAGAGGCAACCAAGGTTGAGCTGATACAGGCCGTAACTCCTTTGAGTTGACAGGGAACTCAGAGAGGGAACTCAAAAATGGCCTCCATAACCTAGAATTTGACGATCTATTAAACTAGCTAGTTATAAATGTTTGTGTGAACACAATTTCTCATTACTGTAAATTAAATAGACATCTATTTTCATTTTCTTGGTAATGTCTAATATTTTACCTGTACTGTGTAGGGAAGACAGTGGTTCAGGGGGTAGAGAAAATGACTGAGAATCAAAAGGTTCCCAGTTCAAACCAGTGTGTAGAGACACTAAACCTCTTGCTGATAAAACACCAGATGGTAGCTTCTACCATTAGTAGGTAGATATTGCTTGAAAGTTGCTTTGATAAAAGCATCTGCTAAATAATTTGACAGATAGGAAGAAAGTTAAAAAATTAACATTCAGAATTCTTCCTGTTTTGTTTTGCTGTTTTAGGAAGCCATCAATCATCAGTTTGACAGCTATCTCGGGAACAATGAGAAGGCTTCCAAGGCAAAATGTGAAAGTCTTTTAACAGTTCTTTCTGAACCAATGACAGAGAAGATCAATCAAGGATTTTATGCCAGAGCTGGTGGTTACAATCTCTTTTGCGAGGATCTGAACAACATTGTGAATCAGTACAATGCACAGGCCAATAAAGAAGTCAAGGTCATAAATGTTACAATATTAACATGTGTTTTTAAAATGTATCACTGTCTTAATTATGATTATGATAGTGATGATGACATTATGGTATATATTTTGAATGTGAATTAACTGCATAATATTTTTAACAGTATGTTAACAGTATTTGTTTCTTTATAGATTACTGAGGTGTTGGAGAAATTTCTAGAGCAAAAGGTTCCAGTTACCACATCCATTCTGAAGGCTGATAATAAACTAACCGAAAATGATAGAAGGATTTGTGGTAGGAGCTTTGTGTGTGTGTGTTTGTGTGTGTTTTAACATAGTAGACACAGTAATCACTAAACTTGATAATATGAATAGAATCAACCCATTTGTACAGTTAGGGTTGAGGTTCAGTTAAATGAAAGGGTAGTGAAGGGTAATTTAAAATTGCTCTTTCAAGTAAAGGTGATGGCCAGAATCTGAGGGAGTCTTACTATTCCATATCTACTATAGTTTTGAACACTGCGGTTTTCAGTGTAACTTTATAAATGTCAAATGAGTGGGATGATGTTTAGATCTATCTGTGTTAGATTTTGTCTCCTTGATTGGACTCGTCTGTTTTTCATCCACTTCTTTTTTGTCTGACCAGAGGAGAGAGAGAGGGCAGTCCTTCTGGAACAGAAGAATAAGGCCCAGGATGAGAGGCAGCGTCAGCTGAAGATGAAGATGGTGACTGAACAGCAGAATAATGAGGAGAGGGTGAGACAGATCACGCAGAAAATGAACACGGAGATCTTGGTCCAAAAACAGGAGATGAATCGCGCCATGGACAGTAAGCTGAGGGAAAAGACTGCCATGATGGAGAGAGGCTTTCAGCAGAAAGCTAACCAATTGAACTGGGAGATACAGGAGTTGAGGAGGAAGAATAATGAGGCAGAGGAGAGAAAGTCCAGAGAGTTCGCACAGTTGATAGCGAATATGGAACAAAGAAATGCACAGAACATGGAAGCGCTGAGGCAGCAGCACAGAGAGCAGATAGCAGCAATTTTTAGTTGACCAAGACATCAATCTTCATCATGTTCTATACAGTGAAATGTGTTAAAAGTTGTAATCCACTGCTTTTACAGAATTCTGAATTCTAACTACTATAATTTCACTGAATACACTGTAACTATAATGTCAGAACACAACAAAATGGCACAAAGCTTTTTTATATTTGCAGTGAATATTGATAAATTGCAAAAAATGTCATCTTAATAAAGGATTGGATTGGATTAATAAAGGATTGATTCGTAATAGAAACCTGTCTTTACATCTGGATATATATATATATATATATATATATATATATATATATATATATGTATGTATGTATATGTATGTATGCATGTATGTACAGTTGCAATCAAAATTATTCAACCCCCTTGACCTTTGCTGCAGAGAAAAAAATTTTATGAAAACAATTCAACAAAGCCATCAGTATACAGTTGGAGAAGGTTTATTAAATAACATTTGATTCTAAGAAAATAAAGTTGATGAATAATGAAAAAATCAAATTGGCTTTAAACATTCATGTTCAAAACTTATTCAATGCCCAAAAGTAAACATTTGGTGCACAATCTTTTATTCTTTAAAACCACCGGTAAATGCTGCTATTGTCACACCCCTGTGGACTGTTTTGTTGGTTTTGCCCTCTTGTGTCCTTATTTGGTCTTTCCTGTTCCGTTGCTTGTTAAGTCGTCATTGGTTTACCACTCCCACCTGTCCTTGTCTAATTAGCTGTCTTATATAAGTTTGATTCAGTTTCTTGTCCGTTCTTGAATGCATATGTTTGTTTCCGTTGTGTTGGCGTGTGGTTTTTCCCGTAACAGCTGGGAAGTGCTTAGAAGCTTCTGTCACCGCTGTACTGCAATCTTGACCCATTCCTCTCCTGAAAAAGCTTTTAGATCACTGATAATCATCTTAGGTTACGTATGTAACCCTGGTTCCTTGAGAAGGGAACGAGACAGCACGGTTATACCCACGCTGCCATGCTGAGGGGAGTGCCTGACTTCGGAGAGACAGGCACTAAGTACCAACTCCCTAGGCCTTTAAGGGAGTCGCCCCTGAGATAAAGTGACGGCTGTCAGTGACATATCCCCTACGGCCAGAGCTTAGGCTGCATACCCAAACTTACCTGCAGGGGCGGGTACCGGCCCGGGGTAGAGCCCAAGCTTGGAAACCAAAGTATTCCTTTAAGGGGATACGGCCAGAAGCCTAGGATACCCAGGTTGGCCTGTCACCCAGGAGCTACTGCAGCCCTGCACGACTCCCTCAGAAGTCGTAACACAGAACGCAAGTGGTTACTCCCTGCTCAACCCGGCTGAGCGAGAATAAAATGCGCGCCGGAACTAGGGCGCGTAAAACCGTTCTTTTAACCTGGCAGAAGCTCTGGAGAGGGACCCGAGATAACCGGGTTTTAGACCATCTTGAGAAAGGGTACGGGCAATAGCGCGTGAATCTCTACCATAAAGGATTTCAGAATGGATGCAGAACACCGGTGCCTTCCATACCACAGTGTGGATTTTAGAAAAGTGCCCAAAGGTTAACGTGTGCACTTACCATATACATGGATTTGAGAAAGCGCCCAAAACCGTGTGGGCCTTACCATAAAAATGGATTTTAGAAACAGTACCGTTTGAGAAACGGTAAAATAAGAAGACCCTCAGGGTGAGGGGAGCACTGCCGGCTTAACAAGGCTCTAAGGGGAAGGCAGTAAGGGCGCATCTAGCCGCCCAACAGGCAATACTCAAAGCAAACTCTCAAGGAGAGGGGAGCAAAAAAATGCCAAGCAGACAGAGGCCGCGGCTATCTATCCACTAAAACTGCCAGGAGCCGATACACTTAGCCACACAGGAGAGGGCAGTGTATCACGACAGGCTTCTACTCCCAGGACTGGAGGAGCCACTGATCCCCCCAGGGGAGACGAGCTCAGAGACCCTTTCCGTAGAAAGGGGAGCATCACCGTGCCCTGTACAGAAGCCTTGGATGAGATCTGACCCACGAAAGTTCCCTTGGCCTGGTGGGAAGGCAGTAAGGGCGAACCTCAGTTGCCCGATGGGGCAGTGCTCAAAGCAAACCCTCGAAGGGAGGGGAGCACCCCATGCCAAGCAGGCAGTAGCCGCAGCTAACTGTCTAATAATACTGCCCTACCAAGAAAAAAGGTAGTGCATCGAGACCGGGTTCCACTCCCGAGACACGAGAGGGACACCTGATCTCTTCAGGGGAGACGAGCTCTAGCAAAAACCCTTTCCGCAGAAAGGGGAGCATCGTCGCACCCTTCCCAGGAAGATACGGGGATCAGAAATGGCGGGGAGCCACCTCTACAAGGCTGCACGAAGCAGTCACATCCCCAGCCCTCAGGCTGTTCTATGGGTAACTCCTCGAGGGCATAAGCCCTCCTCGCCCCACACAGACCTATGCTTACCACCTCGATGAAAAGCATGGGCCCTGCTCTACCAAGGCCCGCATAACCTTGGGACCAAGGGCCGAGAATGTAGCCAAAGGCTCCTTGGAGCACTCAGAGAGTTTCCACAGAAACAACTCTGACTTGTGAGACGGTGAAATATAGCGTGATCAAGCCCACTCCTCGGAGGGGCGACCGCTAGATCACCAGACGCCATAGGTAGGAGGTCTGTGTGAAGGGCGGAAAACCCCACAACCGAAGCCCCTCAGGGCGGGACGAAAACAGAGGGTCTCAACCCGATGGTTCGATACAGGTCCATGTGTCTATCCAGAACGTCCAGGAGCTCCCTGTGAAAGAGATTCCGAAGAGCTTACCTAGAAGCAGGACCGAAGTCCTAGAAGTAGTGCTGTAAAGGGAACCTAAAAGCTTCCTATTCCGAACTGGAGGCAGACCCAGGCAAGCAGACCATAACCATGATCGAAGATCAGAGGGGGGGTGCTCGAAGAGGACCTACCAAAGAAGGCACACAAAACAGGACCCAGGCATACAGCATGGTAGACACATAAACATGAGTCGTACTCACCCCACCGTGGTTCCTGCGCATAACTCCAGATAACTCAGAAGATCCTCCTGAGAAACCATCCAGACCATACTTATGACCTGACAGGGGAGATTAACAAGAAAGTAGGTTATAGGGGAGTAGACCACACACAGAACAAATCATAAAAAATGGGCTGTCTACCCCGCTTTTTCCGAAGGGGGAAGACAGCACTCACCTGGTTACCTCAAAGAGATCGCTTATTAGAAACCCTAAAAAAGGGCAGCGATCACCGAGCTAGGATCTAGAAAAATGGATCGAACTCACCCATCCATGGTTCCCGCGCATCAGACTGGAGAAGAGGCCGAATAGGCAGATCCAGACCATCAGTAAAGGCTGCTTTTCAAACAAAAAAGCCAACCTAAAACATCATAGGTCCGGCGACGTGCGCAGGAAAAGTACCACCAAACCTCAGTCGGGTGGAGAGACTATTATGAAGGGGGAATTAAGAGGAGGGAGACAGAAGCCCCCAAAGGAAGGTAAGCAGAAGCTATCTTCTACTTTGATCCCGGCGAGCACGCTGTCTCGTCTGAATCACTTCCTTCAGGTCCTGTCTACCTCCTCTGGACCCACGCTTCCTCCCGGAACCACCCGCAGGTGGGGGAGGGGCGCGGGTGGCCACACTAGTCTTCTGGGCCTGTCTTCGTCCCTCGGAACAAGACGGGCCAGGACCCCCATACTGTTCGGGCTCAGATCTGGACCTCCGTGGAATGAAGGTTTTAAAGGCTGCTGAGCGTGCCCTCGCCTCCCTGAACTTCTCGACCACCGTCTCAACGGAGGTACCGAAAAGCTCGGAAGGCGAGACTGGCGCATCGAGAAGAAAGCCCCTCTCTTTCTTCCCGAGGTCAGCCAAGTTCACCCACAGATGTCTCTCCGTAACCACCATGGCCCCCATAGACCTGCCCATGGCAGTGGCGGCCTGCTTGGTGGCACGGAGAGCGAGATCCGTGGTGTGGCGCAGCTCAGCAACCTCGTCAGGGGAAAGACCCTGACCCTTATCCAGATCTTTCAGCAAGTCAGCCTGGTAGGCTTGAAGCACCGCCATTGTGCGCAATGCACCCACAGCCTGACCTGCTGCTGCATACTCCCTGCCATTCAAACGAGATGTGACTTGAAGGGGAATGGATGGCAGGGAGGGAGTCTTCAGAGAAGACGCTTTACCTACAGAGAGATAGCTGGCCAACGTCTCTTCTACAGGCGGCATCTTCTGGTAGCCGTGCTCACGCATCCCCTCAATATTCGCATAATTAGAATGTGGAAAATTATGGATGCGCGAGGAAAACGGCCTTTTCCATACCTTCTCGATCTCCGTCTGCAGATCGGGAAGGAATGAAAGACTCACCTGGGCCGGGAGGTTATGATCAGAAAGATAGCGCTCATCAAGACGACCCCGCGGCGCCACCTCTCTGGCTCGCTCCCACGGCAAGTCGAGCCTTACCGTGGCGCGCTCCATAACCTCCAGCAGCTCCTCGTATGCAGGGCAGGAGATTAGAGAGGGTTCAGCCTCAGCTTCCTCACCTTCCAACATCTCCTGCTCTTCTTGGGAAGGACCCAACAGAGCACTAGCTGCCGGATCGGATGATGTAAGAGAAACAACATCATCGTCGGCCAGCAGCTCGTCCTTGCCCGCGACTGATGCGCGTGAAAGGGAAAGTCCCTTTTTTAGCTCGTCAGCGAGGTCCACCTGAGATCCCCACAAGCTCATTTTCCTCCGTGCCTCGGCAGCGGAGGGTCCTGAACCGCGGGGAACAGGCGGCTGTCCCTCTTCCCTCAAGAAGAGAGACAGACGAGAATGGAGCTTTCTCATAGGAAAAAGCTCACAGTGCACGCAGACTGCCCCCTCGAGGACGTCGCGTGCATGCTCCTCACCCAAACAAAAGACGCAAAGATCGTGCGTGTCATCGGGTGTCAGATAACGAGGACACGGATCCGCGCACTTTCTAAACGCCTTACTAGTGCTAGCCATCGTTTTCCAAAAAAAGAGGTCTCTTACCGTTTTGCTGCACACTCCAGACAAAGAGTCAGTGAAGACGAAGAAGAGGCCGTCCTGCTCGTCCTTTTATACTATGGTCGCACCGGTAGTGACGTACCGGCAGCGACGAGTCGCGCCGGGAGTGACGTCATAGGCTGTCGCCGGCCAACTCTGTTGTTGTTTTTGTATGTAGACTTCAGACGCGGGTCACGCTGACGGCGTTCCCCCTAGCGACCCCTAGAGGACGCAGTTCGAGTTCCTCGAAAGGGAACTTTGGGTTTTACTTTGCCGCTGCTTTCTTCAAATTCAACCAAATATTTTTAATGAGAATTAAATCTGGAGACTAAACAGGCCACTCAAGAACATTCTATGACTGACCCCTGAACCAAGCATAAGTAGATTTTTGGATGGCTGTCCTGCAGGAAAGTCCATTGATCATCCGCTTCAGTCTTTGCACCAAAGACATCACAATTCTTGCCACAATGGCCTGATACTCAAAGAATCCATGATATCCTTCATACGGTCATGATTTTTACTTCCTGGTGCAGTAAAACACCCCTATAACAGGACTGACCCACCTCCAAGTTTGACGATGGAGATGATGTTCTTCTGCTTATAAGCTTTGCCTTTTTTCCACCAGACATGCCACTGATCCAAAGGTCCTAAAAGTTCCAGTTTGGTCACATCACTCCATAAATCATTCTTCCAGAACTCCACAGGTCTATCCCAATGAATTTTAGCAAGTTCAAGTTAGCCTTTTTGCTGTTCTTGGTCAAGAGTGATATTCGGCAAGATGCCTCAACATAAAGGCCATACTTGTCCAGTGTTCTTCTTATTTACTGCATTGAAAAGTTTTTCCTCCTTTTGTTAGGTTATCCTGCAAGTCTTTGGCTATACATTGCAGGGTTTTCTCAGTTGCTCTGATCAACACACAAAGGTTTTTTTTTTGGCACAATACAATTTATAAGGAATAAGGCTGCCAGCTGTGTCTCTAGGAACTTAATATGTCTTGGAAGTCTTCATATAGCCTTAGACTGTATTATAATAAAACTATTTCTTCTCTATAGCTTTTGTGAGAGCTCTGTTGACTTTGCCATATTTGTTGAGTTTCTAATGGCTTAATTGTGTTTTTAGAAAATTTTGTTCCTTACCATAAAAATAAGTGACTCAAAACAGCAATAGGGGTTGAATAATTATTACATAGTTAATTATGACATAGCTGTGTTATAAAAAATCCTATGACACAAAAACATTACATTATATACTGACATTATCACTTTTAATATGCCAGTAAACAGCTGTAGATGCAATTTTTATAAAGTCCTGTAAAAAAACAAAATGGTTTAAAATACATGCTGAACTTTCAGGACCACCTGGAGAAATGACACTTGTACTTCCATAACAGAGCGAACCAGACTGCAGCACTGTACAGCTTCTACCCTGGGACTGTCTGATTTGAAGATGAAAGTGTATCGTTTATTATCATTCACACTTAGTATTTCACATCTACTCAGTACAAAATGATGCCTGGTCACCAAGGGCCTGTGCAATTTTTGTGTAACTTACATGTCAGTGGAATCAGTGTACCTCCAAGCTGACATATTTCCACATATTGCACAGCTGTCAAAAGTCTTCCAACAGGTAAATGTTAACTACCCTCACAACAAGGATCATGTGTGTTATGATTAGTTGGTAATATTTTAGTGTGTGTGTCTTCCTGTGATGCTGTTGGTAACAACTGAGACAAGTGGCTATATTTACAGCAATCTAACACCAACAGTAACATCTTTTTAAATTTAGGTTCTCATCATGATTAAGACCCTCAGATGCATCAAGGTTGCAGGTGAGACTCCACTCTCAGGGTCCTTCTTGTCCCGTATTCACCAAGACCTTGATGACCCTCTTTGACCTGGAGCCTTCACCATCCACTGTGAGAAGGAGAGGAACAGGAGAAGATAGGGTGTTGAAGACGTACTAGAGGAAACAGTGGACAAGATCTTAAATCACTGTAACAATGTCATAGGCTTCTGTATGGTTTGGTGGTTTAATTTTCTTTTTTTGCTAATTGTAGGTTTCCAGTCCTTATATCAGAGGCCTAATACACCAACTAGAAAGTAGGTTCCAAAATCCAAATATTAAATATTCGTCAGCATTTTGGGACCACAGGCAGCTGTGCTAGATGGTAATGGTGTAATGATATATCATGATTATATGATCAAAATTAAACATTCCAAAAAAGTGTGTAAAGGGTCTTGTGTGCTGTCTATTACTATTTCTATGGGGGCTGTAGATTTTTTTACATCTCACTAAGCATCTAAAAAGCTGGTATAAGACTCAAAAATGAAAAACTTGTCTTCATCGCCACTGCCTATGAGCTGCTTGGCGATTTCACCTACCTTTTTAAGTACACGTGACTCAAAATAACTTTTAGCTACAGAGAGCAACTGTAGGAACAATTGTGGGTGAGGTCACCAAGGTCATCTGGGATGTGCTGGTGAACGAATACATGCCAGTACCAAAAACACAGGATTGAGTGGAAATTGCTAATTGGTTTCACAAGAGGTGGAAGGGCACACACTCCATTATCCTTCTAGCAATAATTAATGCAAATTAACAGTTTTGTGCTATTCTTGGGGAATTTGATCAGCGACTGAGGAGTATTTTTCAGTTGCCCTTTGGGAAAAAGACTGAAACAGGAAAAGCTTGCCATTCCAACCCAGGTGAAAAGGAAATATATTTAAATAGTGCTTTTTTTTGGACATACTTAATATATTTAAATTACACTGTACTAAATGCATATCACATGTATTATTTTGAAACAACTTAAATATATTAAGTATATTTCAAGATATGCCTTTGATCAATTTTAAGCTACTTGCAATATATTTTAATATATTAAATTGTGTTTAAATGGAATTACTTCAAGTACATTTAGTTCAATTTATTTGTATTTCTTTATTCATTTAAAATACACTTTTAATACATCTTTTAATGTGCTTCAAGAATATTTAAATAGCTTGGCACCTCCTATTTTAGGCACAGAGCAAACTTCTCTCACTGAGACACATGATGTCCAGAGGCAATGTAGCTACGGGAGAATATAGACTACATCTTCAGATGGTTCAAATGATTTGGTATGTCTTCGGGAGGGCAGAGGTCGACCTCTTCAGCTCAGAAGATAACTCTCACTGCGCCCAGTTTATTACTTGATGCAGCAAGATGCCCTGTCCCACGATTGGTCCAGCACTCACCTGTATCCCTTCGTCCTGATTACCCTGCTTCTTCAAGTCATCAAAGGGGTCAGGGAAGTCAGATGCTTAGTCCTCCTGGTGGGCAGCAGCAGCCCTGTGGCCAATTTAATTGAGGAAGGAAGGTGGTTCCGTGTATGGTGACCCATACTCATAATTTTTGCTCTGCATTTCACCCATCCAAGTGCACACACAGCAGTTATGTACATATTAATACAAACATATCTCACAACAGTAATAGAAAAAAATTGATAAAGTGTTTGGCTCATGATCAATAAGTTGCATTCGCCCAAACTGATATGCCAAAATCAAAACAGTGATGGTGAAGGGAATTGCAGTTAGCGTGAGTCCCGCTCACTGTGAAGCTACGTTCACAATTAAAACAATAATTAGCACAAAAAGAATGATTAATTATCAATTGAGAATTTGTTATTCATATGGTCTGGTGGTCATATGGCGTCTGCCTGCGAATACGGGACAATCTGTGTTACAGCTTTCATACGGGGCACTTCTTGATGCCTTAAATATGGGCATTATATTTCAACCCCAGTGGCATGACAGTATAATAAATAATAATAATAATAATAATAATAATAATAATAATAATAATAATAATAATAACACAAGTACTTTACTAAAAAAACATGAATCAAAAATAAATAAAATGAAGAGTCTTAGTCTGGTATCTTGCGTATATGGTCAATACAGCATTTTTTTTTATAACTAGATTTTGGCCAAATGTTTTAAATGAACTAAAAGCAATCTTAAGCAAAATTGAAGTTTTTTTTTTTTTTTTTTCCAAGATATTTAAAATATTACTGCATAGTTAAAAATTATGCTATTCGTATAAAACTTTGTTTTGAGAGGAAAAAAAGATAAGTCACAGGTTTTACGATGCATTGTATTAATACATTCAGAAATTATGTATTCTTAAATTGCAAATGTTTAAAAAAATTATAAACATTTAAAAAATATCTGTAGGTTAGTTCCCTTCTAAAATATAAGTAGCACAGTGTGGTGGTGTTCACTGAACAGATTGTACTACTGACCATTTAAATTGAGCAGTGTAACTCTTTATAGCCTACGTTTCTTTAACTGTATTTCATTTGGTTGCGATGTCAAGTTTGCAAAATATGTTGTGCACTTGAGGCGCCGACACAATCACTGCATTTTTTCCTCTGGAAACTGTTACTCCATAATTTATGGTCATACAGACAGAAGCAAAACATAAATCAAAGCTGTAAAAGCTTCTGCAAAATAAAGAAAACAAGCCGCTTAATTTCTGCAGTCTATGTTTACTTTCTGTGAATGTCAGAGCGAGTCAGCACATTTTTGTCTTTTGTTTTTTTTTTTCGTTAATCAGTAAATGATTTGAGTGAAATATATTTTGAGTATAGGCCCATATATTAATCTTGATTTCTATAGTTTTATTCCGTTTTCTCTGTTCAGAAACAGATGCGGTTTAATTTCCGGTTTTATTCTCCGTTTTATACCATTTATTACATAACAAAATCATGCTTAAATTATCCTTAAATATTAAAAACATCTTAAAAGCAACAACTTAAAAGCATCCATACAGGCCTACAGTTGCTTTATTTTTTGTATTTTATGTTTTATTTATTATTTTTTTTATCTGTTCATGCAAAATTATCTGAACTAAATGAACATATTTCACAGGTTTCCAGCTTTTAAAATGAACATTTGAAACACTGTAAAATGCAAACTGTGCACTTACAAAAAACACAGACCATGTCTTTATTTATTTTTGTAAATGATTTTATGTCACATGTAGCAAAAATAAATTTTGTTTGTTTGTCAGATTCAAATTTTTGTCACTCGTGTCAAAGGATAGCCTTTAAGCATTAATAAAAACCTGTACAGCAAAAACTTAACTAACAATATATTTATTACCAAAGTACTTCTAGTATACTTCTTAGAAATATATTATACAAAACAATATATTATATAAAAAGAATGAAATATTTCTTTTAACATACAGTTCAAAGTTAACGGACGGGAAATTATTGGGTATGGACATACATTGTATATATACATTGTATATGTTGATGGGCAATACGCCAGACAAATATCTGCTGATGGGCCTTAGACTATTGTAACGGGGAGTGAGAGGCGAGAGGTGAGCGGATCCATTTGCGAGCTTTTATTCAAGGGACGAGACACATACATGGTCAAACAGGCAGGGTCAAAACAACAGCAAACAGGTATGTAAGGGCGAGGCACAATAGAAGTCCATGAAGCAGGCGTGGGTCGATCCGTGGCGAACGTAATCCGTAAAGGAGCGAGACGAGAGAATAATCCGTGAAACGAGCTAGAGTCCAGAAGGCAGGCGGCGAGACAGATGAGACGAAATGGCCAGGCGAGAGAGCTAAACAAGGGGAACTCAGAAACTCGGGAACAAGGATAACAAGGATAACAATAACAATCACAATACTCCGTCAGATACAGAGGGGAAGTCCGGGGCTTTTATAGCACGCCTGATTGGTCACAGGTGCTGACCCAATCAGCGCGCTGGATGATGGGGAATGTAGTCCGGGGTGTAGAGCAACAGTCTGAGCGTTATGACAGGGTGAGAGCAACATCTGGTGGTGAGCGGACCGCAGGTCACCAACCAGATTCATGACAACTATAGTGCATCTCAAGCATTTACACCCGATACATTAGAACCTGGCAGTTGGGCAGTGAAGCCACCGGAAGTGTCCGATCTGCCATCTTACTCTTCCCTACCGGCAGAGAGCACCATTGACTTACATGCAAACCACTGACCTAAAATTTGAACTCCTCCAATTGATTATGAAACCTGTGTTATTCTGCAGGCAGGAACGCTAGGAATTCTGGGGCCTGTGCACTGAATTTGCTATGGGCCCCCCCCATATTGCATTCAAGGAATCAATAGATATGTCTGCGATATATTACTCAGCGCTGTAAAAACATGTTGTAGAAATCTCTGAAGCTCTCTTGAGTGTAAACACTAATATGCTGATTGGGTCAGTCACACTGGTTTCATATTCGCACATAGTAGTTTTTAGTCACAAAGGCGAAATGTTGAAATGTTCACGCTGTAGAGGCCTGTGGGGATGGGTTGCGATCACAAAATAGCATTCGGGTTGGGGGCCCGCCAGACCTCTAGTTCCTATGCACTCTGTCACCCTTTTCACCCCAGGTGAACAGTTTTTCCTCTCCTAGGGGGTTCGGGGGGTATAAGAAAATTGTTCATTTTAAATTTAAATGGCAAATAGAGACCACATTTTTTAAGCATGATAGCTATCAACAACTACACAATCTATTATAGCCTACATGCTAATAACAGCCTAGATATGTTATGTAGCCTAATTTGCGTGCATTGGGAGTCGATCTCTAAATTTAATATGCGGGGTATTACAATTGCTTTTGAATGTGCGTGAGTGTTCTATTTTCAGTTTCGTTTCAACGATCGCGTGAAATCTCGACAGTGCTGGGCGTCCATTCTACAAAACATTGGACTATGGTGGCCGGTGTCTCTATTTTCATGTTCCGTACAATAGAATTGCCAGTAACTAAAGCACTTTCATCAAGTTTCTCAGTGGGTGCGTGGGCTCTACAACCAGAGTCAAACAATGTACGGGACTCCCTGAGCTAGTCGCATCCAAAGCCGTATCTAAGACCCTCACAGTCTTACTATCCTCAATTAAAGTTTGAATGCATGTCTCTAGTCCTGAGATCTTCTCTGTCAGCCTAAATATTTCCCTGCATTTATCACATGTGAAACTATAAAAAGGTTCCTCTGGTGCGAAGGCCCCTATTAAAAGGAAAACTGAGTATAATGATCCAATAATTATTTTTGTATCATATAGAGCCACAGCTGTTACTGAGCAGAAACACTGTCAGTGTGAAGCTCTACATCTGTGTCAGTTTCACTTTTATGACGGTGACAGAAGTATAATATAACTGCTCTGTTATTCGTTTGTGCTCCAGAAGCAGCTGAAGGAGATGCAGAAGATGTTCCAGCAGAAAATCCAGCAGAGAGAAAAAGATCTTCAGCAGCTGAGAGAGGCTCTGGAGTCTCATAAGGTGAGTCTGGAGAAGAGAAGTAGTTTGTCTCTGTCAGACTCTCTTCTCTCGTTCAGTCCCACTGAAGCCTGAATCACTGTGTGTCCTAACAGCACTCTGCACAGACAGCAGTGGAGGACAGTGAGAGGATCTTTACTGAGCTCATCCGCTCCATTGAGAGAAGCCGCTCTGAGCTGATACGGCTGATCAGAGATCAGGAAAAGCGAGCGGTGAGTCGAGCTGAAGGACGACTGGAGCGACTGGAGCAGGAGATCAATGATCTGAGGAGGAGAGACGCTGAGCTGGAGCAGCTTTCACACACACACAGGATCACATCCAGTTCCTGCAGGTAACAGAGATCTAGAAGAACAGGGCCCATATTCACAAAACATTTTATCTTACCACTAAGTGTTCTCCTAAATGGCAGGAAATGTTTTTAGCTAAGAGTTTTCTCTTAAAACCT
Organism: Cirrhinus mrigala; assembly: GCA_036247105.1. Taxonomy (NCBI): domain Eukaryota; kingdom Metazoa; phylum Chordata; class Actinopteri; order Cypriniformes; family Cyprinidae; genus Cirrhinus; species Cirrhinus mrigala. The sequence continues at coordinate 2,262,833 of JAMKFB010000189.1, read as the reverse complement.
ATTCACAAAGCTGCTGAGACAAACTTTTACTAAGGAACAGAGAGAAGTCTTACAGGAGAACAACAATTTACATATAATGTACTCACCCCCTTGTCATCCAAGATGTTCATGTCTTTCTGTCTTCAGTCATGAAGAAATTATGGTTTTTGAGGAAAACATTTCAGCATTTTTCTCCATATAATGGACTTAATTGGTGGCCCTATTTGAACTTCCAAAATGTAGTTTAATTGCAGCTTCAAAGGGCTCTAAACGATCCCAGCCGAGGAAGAAGGGTCTTATCCAGCCAAATGATTGGTCGATTTTTTTCGAAAAATAAAAAAATTTATACTTTTTAAGCACAAAAGCAGTTGTGGTATTCACTCCTCCCACTGAAAATCCCTGTTGGACCTAAGACTCAAACCCACAACCTTCAGGTTAGAAGTCAGAATCTCTAACCATTAGGCAACGACTGCCCCCAATTTATTATTAGTAATCACTCATTAGGTACTTTATTTTTACTTTTCGAACATTTTTTTTCCATTTTTATTGAAAATAAATGCCTTTCCAGTGTGATATGTGATGGAAAAAGGGAGAAAAGTGAGCTTGGCAAAAGGTGGATTCTAACTTGTGTCATTTGAAACCATACTGTCTACTGCCTATGCCACCAAAGACATTGGATCATGGGTGTCTTTTTTCATCTTGTGTGGCCCAACCATGCATTGGTGGGCGAGGCTAGTGTAAAAAGCCTTTGCCAACAAGACACGCTATTTTGCACTTAGTTTAAATAGACACTCCAATAAAGAAATGTTAATATTACACTGTCAGATATATAGTTGTTTACAGTGCAGTGACAATATTCAATACTGCAAACTCAATCAGAACAAACAGCCTGCAAATAATAAACAATATATATATAAATACCAAAGTCAGTGTTGCAGGGTTTAAAATGTTAGTTTCAGCCTACCCCCATAGCTAAACATGACCACTTAAAAAATTATAAATAATATAAAAAGATAAAAAAATAAATAAATAAAAAACAATGCTGTCGATTATGAAATATGAGTGAGTGTGTGTGTGTGTGTGTGTGTGTGTGTGTGTGTGTGTGTGTGTGTGTGTGACAAATCAGGACACAAATTTGAATAATGACATGGTTATGACATAGGTATTACAAGGAGAGGGTGACTTATAAGGACATTGCCCCATGTCCCCATTTTTCAAAAGGCTTATAAATCAGTTTTATAGAGTTTTTTTTTTTTTTTTTTGAGAAAGTAAAAATGTGCACAATTTTCTGCTAGGGCTAGGTTTAGGTGTAGGGTTGGTGTAGGGCAACAGAAAATACGTTTTGTACAATATAAAAACCATTAGGCCTATGGAATGTCCCCACAATTCACAAAAACAAACCTGTGTGTGTCTGTGTGTGTGTGTGTGTGTGCACATGTGCTTAATAACTCTTATTATTAATTATTATTATTAATTGTTAATTAACTATAATAGTTTGCAAATAATTTACAAGTGCTTTGTTGTTTTATACTTATAAAATATTATCTTAATTTAAGAGACATGGTGGTATATTACTGAACTTTTGATTTTATTTCCACGTGAATGGAACACTCCTTAACTTAAGATTTATGATCACAGTCTTTCTAATAACAAATTATATCTTTCTTATGCTAATATTCAGCTGCTTAAATGTTCTTAGCATGTTTATTTATTTATTTATTTTTTGCTAAAATGCAGAGTCATTATATTACTGTGTTAATGGGAGTGATGAGGCGCTCATTAAACCTCCAGCTGGTGACGCTTTAGTTCACATGTGTCTATAAACAGCTCTAAATGTGATACCATTGATGTGCTTGATCTGTTACAATTATGTTATTGGCAGATGATTTATCATGCAAATGATTTCCAAGAAAGTTCACATATAGCGTAAATAGCAAATGCTAGAATTTGTAGCTCAAATGTCATTTAATGAATATGAGAAGAAGTGCTGGACTGAAGTGAGTCACTAAAGATCAACAAGAGCTGCTAAAGTCTGACAGTAGTGCAGGTAATTGTGTGAAGTGTGGAGGTGATAAGTTTTGCTTTCTGTTTTCTGTAGAGTTTTCAGTGTCTCTCAGCACCTCCTGAATCTACAGACGGAAATGACGATCCCTTCAGTTCTCTCTTCTCTTTTGATGGCCTGAGAGAATCTGTCCGTCAGCTGAGAGACAAACTGGAGGATTTCTGCAAAGAGGAACTCAAGAAGATCTCAGACAAAGGTAAAGTCCTGGAGATTCATCTGCTCTCAGAAACGAGTCCATCATCATCTCATATCATGGAGAACATCATATTAGAAATGTGTTAGGAATGGATGTAGGATCATGAGAATCACACTGTTCATGTCTGTTGATTTCCACAGTCACATTCACCAGCGTTGTTCCCAGGACTAGGAATGACTTCCTACAATGTAAGTCAGTAAGAAAACAAGCAGAAAAATGCAATGAGTGTGTTCGTGTTCCTCTTGTAGCAGGTGAAAGAAAACATGACAGAAGAGTTTTATAATTGATCAGTATATCTGGTAAACTGCACTTTATATGTAACATGAAGAGGAAGTAAGAAGAGGATGAGTGTGTAAGAGTGTAGTGAAAACTGAAGTCAGTATAGCGGATCATTCTTAGGAGCTAAATCGCCTTTTGGCCTTTTCTGATATTCTCAGAGGTGATTGGGTTCCTAACAATGATCCGCTATACTGACTTCAGTTTTACATGCAGTATTAAAGTAGATTTCACACAGTAAAATTAATACAAAGCAATTGTGTGGTTTTAGCTCAATTTAATGAAGCAAATTTTACGAGCAGCAAAAATCATTTTCCCAGTGTACATTGAAAAATCAGACAGATTCATAATTCTTGATTCTGGTATGTTTTCTTTCCATCAGATTCCCATCAGCTCACTCTGGATCTGAACACAGTAAATAAAAAAATCAGTCTGTCTGACAATAACAGAGTGATTACTGTCTATCGCACAGAGCCTGAGCCTGAGCCTAAGCCTGAGCCTCAGCTGTATCCTGATCATCCAGACAGATTTAGTTTCTGGGAGCAGCTGTTGTGCAGAGAGAGTGTGTGCGGACGCTGTTACTGGGAGGTTGAGTGGAGCAGTTTAGTGTTAATATCAGTGTCATATAAGAGCATCAGGAGGATAGGATTGGGGAAAGAGTGTCAGTTTGGACGTAATGATCAGTCCTGGTGTTTGATCTGCTGTTCGGACAGTTACACATTCAGACACAATGACAAAGGGACTGTGTTCTTTGGAATGCCCCGCGGTGTCGTAGAGTAGGAGTGTTTGTGGATCACAGTGCAGGAACTCTGTCCTTCTACAGAGTCTCTGACACAATGAGCCTCATCCACACAGTCCAGACCACATTCACTCAGCCGCTCTATCCTGGGTTCGGGTTTGAAGCTTATTATGGAAGAGTTAAACTGTGTTGATGAATCAGAATAGAGTTATGTGAAATTCTACCCAAAATACTTTGACATCTCACTGTTACTGATTTATCATGTAGTTCAGAGTTTCTTCTGAATAAATTCATCATTTATGTAGTTGTCATTTGATTTACCGTGCATCCGGAAAGTATTCACAGCATTTCATTTTTTCCACATTTTGTTAAGTTACAGCCTTATTTCAGAATGGATTAAATTCATTATTTTCTGCCAAATTCTATTCTATTTATTTTACTAAAAAAAAAAAAAATGAAAAAAATCAGGTCCACAATATTCACAGCCTTTGCCATGACACTCAAAATTGAGCTTAAGTGCATCCTGTTTCCACTGATCATCCTTGAGATGTAGTAACGAGATTCCAATTTGTAAAAAGTGTTCACGTCCTCGTAGGATTCGTAATTACAACTTGTGAACTGGGAGTTTTCTGAGAGCTACAACTTGTACCAATGACCACTGTACCACCTGGTCACTGTGATTTTGCCAAGTACAAACATCTTTTGTTGATCCTGGATTAAAAATTATCCCTCAATTTTAAAATTATCGCTGTTTGTTTTGGCTGATTGATTGAGATGTTTCAGGATCAACAAGGATGTTGATCCAGGAACATGTTGTACTTGGTGAAATCACATTCACCTGTACCACCTGACCAACGTAGGCTCTGTTTAGGCGTTAAAGTCACATGTTGTCGGGAATTACAATATGATGTGAATGCAGCATGTTTCTGCAACTTGACTGGAGTCCAACTGTGGCAAATTAAGTTGATTGGACATGATTTGGAAAGACACACACTTGTCTATATAAGGTCCCACAGTTAACAGTGCATGTCAGAGCACAAACCAAGCCATGAAGTCCAAGAAATTGTCTATAGACCACCGAGATAGGATTGTATCGAGGCACAGATCTGGGAAGGGTACAGCGCACAGCAAGAGTGGCTTATAGACAACTCTGTGAGTGTTCTTGAGTAGCCCAGTGACAGCCTGGGATTGAACCCAATCAAATATTTCTGGAGAAACCTGACAATGTCCGTCTGACCCCATCCAACTTGACAGAGCTTCAGAGCAGTGTTAATTTTGTCAACGAAGACAATGATGAAAAATATTTGTTAATAAACACTTTTTCTGTGACTAAGACGAGATCCAAGAATCATATCCATGAATAATAAAGTCAGCTGTGACGTTATAACCCAACACTACATTATTTCGCCTCCCTAGGTTGGCGAAAGCAAAATCCACTATACTAGAATTAAATGTTTTTGTTTACAAGCAGATCCTGTTTTTTATTTTGTTGTTTTGCATGTTCATATAGTTATATACAAAAATATATACAAATTAATACCTAAACAGGGGCACAGTAATATACTTTAAGTATGATGTAAAGTTCAGAAAACTTAAGAGTATGCTTGCAGTATAAAGCTACTAAACTAGTAGTTTACTAAGACTATACTTCAAAGTGTACTAAAAATGCTACTATACATATTTAATTAGTAAATCAGTTCAATCAGTATACCTACAGTATAAGTTCACTTTTAGTATAGTTGCAGTACAAGCTAAAAACTTTGATGTAAACTTAAACTAATATTTGTATACTTACTACATAAAGTATACTTAGAAATATACTTGAATTTTACTTAAGCATACTTCATACAATAAACTTGAAGTATAGTACTTTTTAGTAAAGGTAGTGCCTCGCTTTAACTTAAAGAAGCAAGAAATAATGCCATTTGTAAGGACAGCTGCACCTGGGGCAGGATATATCACCTTGACCCACTTAAGAAAAGTTGGCCCAAAACCAAACATTTACAACATATGAATTAAATAACCCCACTCTACTCTGTCAAATGCCTTCATCACATCTAGTGAGAAAGCAGCAACTGGTACATTCTCAATGCGGCTTTGCTAAATGAGATGAAGTAGTGACCGAAGATTATCAGAAGACCTCCCTGTTATGAAGCCAACCTGGTCACTATGAACGATATGGGGTAAAATGCCCTTCAACCTCAATGCCAATACTTTAGATAAAATTTTGCAATCCACATTTTCTAGACTAACTGGTCTATAACTCCCAGGATCATAAAGATCCTTAACCTTTATAAGAATGAATGTAATTAGTGCATCATTGAATGTTTCTTTATACACTCCTTCCAGTATTGGTGCAACAATGTCAATATACCATTTCTAATATTCGTCAGGAAAGTCATGAGAACACGAAAACTCCACACAGAAAGGGATCTTGGCTCAGCCAGGACTCAAACCAGGAATCTTCTTGCTGTGAGGCAGCAGTGCTACCCACTGAGCCACCCCAGATACCTTCACCTAAATTTTGAATAGGTTGAATTCAATCTAAATTATAAGCATTTTAATTACCTACAAATTCAGACCAAAGACTTCTCCGTCAGTTTATTTATTGCAATTAGGAAGCAGTATTCTACAACTACTGTACAAGTATTAAATAATGTATAAATATCAAAAAGTTATTTTGCTCAAGCCAATATCAGTGATGGCTCTGGTGCCGGAGAGGCTCTTCAGGTGATCCCAAAGCAGATTTCATCATCGCACTTCAGTCTTTTATACAACCTGTGGATCCCAATGTCTTGTGATGTCATGAGGTCTGGAAATCCCCTCAGAAGTTACTTAAATAAGGCCTTCCATTTTCTCATTTTACTTCTTTGGGATTCTTTGCTCTGCTGTCTTTTACACTAAAACACACCAGCTGGGGTAATGCCCACCTTCTTTTTTCTTTAAAGCTCTTACTAATACATGTTAGAAACATTTTCTTAATAAATGTTTAAAACAAGTGTGGTGTTTTACTTAATAAACCACTTTCTTAATAAAACAAATACAATAACAACTAGATTTGGTTGCAAAACAAGTGTACTACATAAAAAGAAAAGGCATTCTTTCAATAGGACAACTGATTAATTTCCTCTAAAACATACCAGAGTTACATATTTGCCTGTATGAGGCTTTTCAAGGAAATAAACTAAGTAATACACCATTAGACATAATATATTAACTAAATACATTAAACAATGGAGCAGGATAATTGTATTCCTCTGCATATTACACAACAAGAACAAACAAACTGCTGGTTCGTCTGGCCAAAGGAGAACTGGTCCCCCGACTGAGCCTGGTTTCTCCCAAGGTTTTTTTTTTTTGTCTATTTCTGTCACCGATGGAGTTTTGGTTCCTTGCTGCTGTTGCCTCTGGCTTGCTTAGTTGGGAACTCCTAATTTCCAGTGATATCATCAACTATTTGAACTGAACTGAGCTGGATGATGACATCACTGAATTCAATGATGAACTGCCTTTAACTGAAAACTGAGTGTTTACTGTTGTCCTTTTGCATTATTGACACACTACTTTCCTATTTGATCCTGTAAAGCTGCTTTGACACAATCTGTATTGTAAAATGCGCTAAATAAAATAAATAAAGGTGACTTGACTTGAGAAGTGGCACTACAAAAAACAAGTCTGTTGTTTCAGCCTCCACCGTGCAAATGCTTGGCCCACCATTGAGAGATCCTTTGGCAGTTTGAAAATGCAACTCAGTCACTTTTTTCAAGGCCCCTAAAGTAAAGCCAGAATTTTCTCCAGATGTCATCTGCATCACAAATGGCATCATCGTGGAGCCAGAAGAAGGACACCGTAATGGTGATGATCCTGATGACCTGCAAGTGGGAGACACACAGAGTCCAGAACACACAAGAGACAGCTTCATTTCTGCTCCAGATGATGATGATGATCTTCCTCCAGCCATAAAATGTCACGATTATTTACCAAATATGTTGAAATGCACAACCATTTACACAATACAGTTTGTAGTATTGTGTACACCTACATTTATGTTTTAGCAACAGTGAAGAATTCAATCTTTTTCAAGCACTTTTCAAACCTTTAAGACACTACATTAAAATTCAAGTATTTTCAAGGATTTCAAGCACCCAAAAGGAACCCTGATGAAGACACTATTGCAAATACAGGTGCATCTCAATAAATTAGAATGTTGTGGAAAAGTTCATTTATTTCAGTAATTCAACTCAAATTGTGAAATTCGTGTATTAAATAAATTCAATGCACACAGACTGAAGTAGTTTAAGTCTTTGTTTCCTTTAATTGTGATGATTTTGGCTCACATTTAACAAGACAATCATCAACACCCTTCACAAGGAGGGTAAACCACAAACATTCATTGTCAAAGAAGCTGGCTGTTCACAGAGTGCTGTATCCAAGCATGTTAACAGAAGGTTGAGTGGAAGGAAAAAGTGTGGAAGAAAAAGATGCACAACCAACCGAGAGAACCGCAGCCTTGAGAGTCTCATCAAGCAAAATCAATTCAAGAATTTGGGTGAACTTCACAAGGAATTGACTGAGGCTGGGGTCAAGGCATCAGGATCCACCACACACAGACGTGTCAAGGAATTTGACTACAGTTGTCGTATTCCTCTTGTTAAGCCACTCCTGAACCACAGACAACGTCAAAGGCGTCTTACCTGGGCTAAGGAGAAGAAGAAATGGACTGTTTCCCAGTGGTCCAAAGTCCTCTTTTCAGATGAGAGCAAGTTTTGTATTTCATTTGGAAACCAAGGTCCTATAGTCTGGAAGAAGGGTGGAGAAACTCATAGCCCAAGTTGTTTAAAGTCCAGTGTTAAGTTTCCACAGTCTGTGATGATTTGGGATGCAATGTCATCTGCTGGTGTTGGTCCACTGTATTTTTTGAAAACCAAAGTCACTGCACCCGTTTACCAAGAATTTTTAGAGCACTTCATGCTTTCTTCTGCTGATCAGCATTTTAAAGATGCTGATTTCATTTTCCAGCAGCACAAAAAGTTGGTTAAATGATCATGGTGTTGGTGTCCTTGACTGGCCAGCAAACTCACCAGACCTGAACCCCATAGAGAATCTATGGGGTATTGTCAAGACGAAAATGAGAAACAAGAGACCAAAAAATGCAGATGAGCTAAAGGCCACTGTCAAAGAAACCTGGGCTTCCATACCACCTCAGCAGTGCCACAGCCTGATCACCTCCATGCCACGCCGAATTGAGGCAGTAATTAAAGCAAAAGGAGCCCAAACCAAGTATAAAGTACATATACAGTAAATCAACATACTTTCCAGAAGGCCAACAATTCACTAAAAATGTTTTTCTTTTTTATTGATCTTACGAAGTATTCTAATTTGTTGAGACAGTGAATTGGAACCAAAGACTTAAACTACTTAAGTCTCTGTATGCTTAATTTTTTTTTAATTTTTTTTATTAAATTTTTCAATAAAACAACAGTAGTGGTACAGGTATCTTGTAACAACAAGCAAAATTTTGTAAGACATTCAAATGCATATAAATGCTTAAGAGCAATGACAAAAATAAATGAAAATTATAAACCAAATTTAGAAAGACATTGTGTACCCTCAAGAAAGTTCCAGAGAGAGGACCAAATTCGCCAGAACACCTCAGATCTTCGATGTAAATCATAAGTTAATTTTTCCAGTGGTAAAAGTGTGGTCACCTGACTCAACCACATACTGGCTGAAGGTACCTGAGCAGTTGATCATAATAATAGTATATGTTTTTTGGCCAAGTATATACAGAAATTCAGTACACATTCTTTATCACAATGAAGACACAGTTCCACTGTACAATTCAGAAGGTATACTTTTGGGGACAAAGCAAAAGTCTTTCCAATTATTTTTTGAATAATTTTGTGAGTCTCTTTCCAGTACATTTTTTTTTTGTCACAGTCCCAAAATACATGCATCACTGTGCCAATCTCTACCTTACATTCAAAACATAGCTGAGAACAATTGGGAAATATTCTATGGAGGCGAACTGGGGTTAAATAAATCCTATGAATACATTTCAAGTTTTGTTCGTGAACCAAAATTGAAGCACTTTTGGGAAAGATATTTGAACAGACAGACAGCCACTCCTCATCACTGAAAATAGACCCCAAGTCCTTTTCCCATATCATCCTTAAAGAGTCAGTGGTTGAAGGACCAACATTAGACAGCACTGCATATAATTCAGAGATCTTTTTTTTTTAAGAGTACATGAAGAAAACATCTGTTTTTTTTTTTTTATTTCAGTAAGATCAAATTGTATATTACTTTCTTTTACCTGCAACTCTAAAAAGTGTTGAATTTGAAGGAATTTATAAAAATCAATTCCTGTCTTAACTCCTGGAATGATCTCATTTGGCCATCATCCAATAAGTGACCTAATTTAGACACTCCTCTTGACCTCCAAGTCAAAAGGCCAATGTTCTGTATGGAAGTGGGAAAATCAGGATTGAGCCCAATTGGAGACTTAAGAGACAACTTATTTGGAATGGATAAATATTTCTTAACATCCTTCCTGTAATGCAGGGGTGCTCAGTCCTGGTCCTGGAGATTGACTTTCCTGCAGAGTTCAGCTTTAACCCTGACCAAACACACCTGAACCAGCTAATTCAGGATCTCAAGGAGCACTTGATAATTACAGACAGGTGAGTTTGATTAGGGTTGAAACTAAACGCTGCAGGAAAGTCGATCTCCAGGAACAGGGTTGGGCACCCCTGCTGTAATGAATCTTGTCGGTGACCTTCAGTCCGCTCACCACCAGATGTCGCTCTCGCTCTTTCACATCATACAGACTGTTGCACCGTTGTTGAATTTGTTCACATCATCACATTTGTCCGCAGCCACACCCCCGCACTAATGGTAAAAAAAAAAAGGAAAAATTTAAAATCATTCAGATTTCATTTATTTAAACGATCATTTCTGAAGTCACAATGTAGCAAAAGTAAAATTGAAAATTGAAAAAAGGAGAGAAAATTTCTGAAGAAAAAAAGATAAAAAAATGACTTTGGTTTATTTTTTCATTTTTGCATTTGCACCACATGATCTGAAAATTTAATTGTGAAACGTTACATGGACTCTTGTTGTCACGTATCCTTCTTGTCATCATGTGTTTGTGTATGTTGTAATTCACCATGTGCTCCCCGGACTCAGCCCTCTCGTTACCCAATTCACACCCTCCTTGTTTCGCCCTGATTGTTTCATTGTCGTCACCTGTATATATACTGATTAGTTTGTGTATTTAAGTTCCACCTTGTGTTTAGTTCCCTGTCTGGACTTCAAGTGTCTTTGGTTGTGTGTATCCTGTGATTCTACGTTTCTACAGAGTATTTGACATATTTACTTATTAAATGTCCTTGTGGATTTATTTCCTGTGCGTCAAGTGCTCGTTTCTCCTTCGTTCCCGACGGCACAGCTGTGACACTTGTGTTTTCCACATCCTTTAAATGCAAATATTCAATAATTTCATAGTTCAAGCTACATTAAGGAACAATGAGACATGGACTACAAATGCCATTTGTGCCATACACATACATTTTTATTGCTAAAACATCCAATATTCTTATGTTTTAGAATAAATATATCAAATATCCATAAAAACAAAACAGTTAAAAATAGTTCTCAGATAAATATTTTAGAGTTTATCTCTAAAGTTGATTCTTTTCTACTGGCCAAATAGTATTTCAGTTGTTTTAAACAAGTAAAATCAAATTAAATTTATGCAGTTTTGCTGATAAGGTGAACATCTTCTAGCTGTTTTTAGTGTAAACAGACAGGCCTATATTTATTGCAGTGCACTGACTGACTTGTCGTGTCACTGACAAGTATTTTAAAAAGAAAACTTGCAAATCTTACCATTTTCTTTCAGTTGTATCCTTCAAATACAGTGGTATTTTTCATAATGTTGTGGAGATGCCTTCACATGACATCAACACCTCAGCAGCTGCGGTTGTACAGTAAGCTATTGTCTTTGTTTCTATTCAAACCAGACAGTGGACCGTCCGACCACCAAATCCAGCAGTGTCCGCCATAATATCGAAGTGCACATCATTGATCACTGTTCTCGCTAAAAATATTTTCTCAAAACATGAGATCTGCAGTTTAGTTTAAATATTAACTATTTGTGTACCTATAGCACTCGCTGTCATTAAAACATAGCATGACACAGGAAAAGTGATCAAGTGCATCCACTACAAATATGTATAAAAACATAATTTTTCATATAACTGGATTTTGTTAAGCCATTATAATGTCATCAGCCACTGTGATATGTTAAGTACCCTTAAAATACAGTTGCACTCATTAAGCTGTATTATGCAATATGTTATGTTTAAGGTCCATTAAAATTATGATCAATGTAGAAGACATTACAGTGTGTATTACGTGCCTGTGTGTTACATCTAATGCACACCAATATGGAGATTTTTTTTTTGACAACACTCAACATTCAGTGAACATCAAGCAATTACAAGCTACACAAAGTGAAACATGGTAAAAAAGCAGAGTTCAGAATGTTGAGAATGAGTATGATCATGAACGAAGCATAATAAATAGTATCTTGTACAGTCTTACGTGAACTTTCTCAATATTTTTTACTAGTAATAGTAGTACTATCTTTACATTAAGTAATGTATTTCTGACTGTCAAGTTAAACTGAACCGTTTATTTTGACGGGTTGCTGTGAAGACCTTTAGGTTTCTGTTTGTATATTATATGACAATAGCAAAAGAAACTGTAAAATGCTCATGAAGTGACTCTAAGAGCAGTTCTAGAGATTATGTTCACGTACTTATTTATTGAGTTGGCAGAGGCTGAAAACACAGTGAGCATCATGCTTATGTATGTCCTAAACAAAACTGAGTGTCTACGCCATTCACTAACACAGACACACAGAAATACGGCTCTTATTAAAATGGATTCTTAAAGTACCGGTACTAGTAAAATGAGGAATTGTACCGTTTTTAAAAGCAGGGTATCGCATGCTTCTTAAGTACCGTTATATCATGCAACACTATTTAGATAGCTAAGCAAACATATGGTAACCACAGTGTGTGTATGGTAACCACAGTTCAAAACTTCCTGCTGCCCAAATGAAAGAAAAGCCAAATGTGTGCTGCTGGAGAAAAGACTGCATGAGAATAGAGAGCTGGCTTCCCCGGGTGTAATAAAAAGACTTAATTGCCTCCACACTCATCCATATACATGGGCTTTGAGTGGTTAAAAAAACTATACAAATAAACATTCAATTTATGTCACAACCAGAACAAGTAAAAAAGAAGGGGAAATAAGAGTTGGCAAAGTGGTTATCTCACACAATATGCACATGCTCTAAGTGACTGTTACAGGGTGGGTGGGTAGATGTGTGTGTGTGTGTGTGTGTGTGTGTGTGTGTGTGTGTGTGTGTTTGAGAGGGGGGGGGGGACTGAGCTCAACAATCTTACACGCCTTTAAAAAAAAAAAAAAGTTCTGTCTGTATCTAGTTGCAGCCTCAAAGAACTTTAGGTTACTCACGTAACCCCGGTTCTCTGATACATGAGTGAGGTATCTCACAATGGGAATCACCTCGGGCATGAACAATCCTGGAAGCACCAATTGCACCAGGTCTATTGGTTGACAGACCAATCAGGACAGTGACGCAGGACTCCCGCCTCCCCAATATATATATCACTGCATGACGGTCCTCACCTCATTCTCAGCATATCTCTTTCCCGTGCTACTGCAAAGAGGGAAGTGTGGTGAGATACCTCACTCATTTTATCAGAGAACTGGGGTTACGTGAGTAACCTAAAGTTCTTTCAAACATTTCTTTGGTATCTCACTATGGGATATAGACAATTCCTGTATTGCAGTGAAAGGAGCTTCAGATCACTGCTGTCTATAGGCTCAAAAGGTGTACAAGATCAAGGACGTTAAGGACCATGGACAGGTCCCACGGCGGAATCAATGGCTTTGACACCCTGTTCAAATGCTGTGCACCTCTCATAAACCTGCATACAAGCAGCTGACGACCCATAGTGTTACTGTCAATCCCCACATGACACACAGAATCGCTGCGAGATGCACCTTTTCGGTGGAAAAAGCTCTGCTTTTATCCAAAAGTTCTTGCAGAAAACATAACACATCTGCGACTGAACAGAGAAAAGGAACAATGTGCTTATGCGTGCAATTGTTCCGTTTCCTATCTTAAGCAGCCCTCGTGTTCTGAATTGCCTCGATCACCCTTGAAGGCAACCCTGTAGCATTTTAAATTTAACCGCTCACGTGCCAAACCCAGAGAGCAACCCTGTCCGGGGTGCACAACTGAATCTCTTCCACGGCTGGCCCACTACCTGAGGGTGAGTGTCCATTCACCATACCGAGGATTCCCCCTGGACAGGAGATCTTCCCCTGCGATTATTATTCCTGGGACGTGCGTTGCCCATGATGAATGAAAATGTTTTCTGGCCCACACAATCAGTTTCTGTGCCAGACTGTGAAGCTGAGGAGAGCATGTGCCCCCTTTGGCGATTTATATATGCCACCGTGCTTGTGTTGTCTGATCTGATCAGAACAATCCCCAGCTCCCCCGCCATCTAGCTGTTGGGAAGAGTGCTGTTGCTCATCCCTTTGTCCAGAACACAAGGACCCGTTGGTTACCAGGTGTTTCTTTCCTCCCTGAGGGTTTGCCGGTCTATGTCTAGCTGCTGCTGCTGCTGCTGCAAAGAAAGGTTTTCCCTTTGGCTGTGCTGGTTTAGGCTGTGTGTCAGACTGCTGAGGCTGAGGAGGCCTGGGGCTCCTGAAATCCAACTGACCACTTCTCAGAGGGGCATCAAAACCAGGGCGTGCCGATGGAGGACCTTTAGGAATGGGCTTTCGGGAGAGGCAAGCTTGGAAAGCCTCCCCCTCCTGCTTCCTCAGATCACACCGTTGCCACATAGCAGTGACTGATGCTCCGAAAAGGGCTTTGGGCTCCACCGGGGCATCCAAAAAAATAAACTTTCTCTCTGTCAGACAGCCTTGAAATTCCCAGCCAGAGGGCTCGCTCACTAACCACTGCCAAGCCCATACTGTGGCTGCAGCTCTGGACTGCACCTCTGGAGGTTCTCAGGTTGAGATCTGCAATAACGCAGATCTTTTCCCAGAGGGCCGAGTTTGGTGATCCTGGATTTTGGTGATACTGTCATGTGCTCTGCTTGACAGTAAGGAGAGAGGTCGCGTTCAGAGCCCTCACTGCCAAAGCAGAGGAATGGTAGATCTTCTGAAAAACTGAGGCCGTTAAGCGCTCAGTACCTCCTGGCAGTGAAGCTGAAGTAGAAGAAAAAGCTGCTCTGCAATTAGGGTTAAGATGATGTGCCACTGACAGCTCAATAGGAGGGGGATTTGACATCCCTAGTTCCTCCATGTTGTGCACATCCAATCTTGAAAACCCTTTTACAGGGACCCCGTGTAAAAAAAGGTTTGTCCCAGAAATGCTTAAACGCACACAGGGACGGCAGAAATTACCTGTTTATCAGCCAGGGCATGTGATGGCAGAATCACTGCTTTCAGAAAAAGCTGCGTTCGGCGACGTACCTTGACGACTCATCCAAGAACAGTTGAGCAGCTAATCCGGAAAGGGGTACAGAAGAAATTAAGATTCCAAGAGATCTTCACGGGGAAGAGAACAAAAATGAGGTAGGGACCATCATGCAGTGATTTATATATAATGGGGAGGCTGGACTCCCACATCACTGTCATGATTGGTCTGTCAACCAACAGACGTGGTGCAATTGGTGCTTCCAGGAGTACCTGCCCGAGGCAATTCCCGTAGTAAGATACCGAAAGAATGTTTAAAAGAGAAGGGTCATTATAGATCCTTCATAGGATAATTTGGTAACGCTTTAGATTACAACCCGCAAAGAACTACGTAATTAAACTGAATTTACGGTGTATGTTTCTGCAATTATAGTGTACCTATAAAGTACGTACATGTAGGTATAAGGGAACAATATGTTATATTTGGGTAATAAGGGGATAACAAACCAGATATTGAACCTGCAAAGAACTACATAAATATACTGAATTTACGGTGTACGTTTCTGTAATTATAGTGTACCTATTAGTACGTATGTGTAGGTATACGGGAACAATAGGCTATGTTACGTTTTGGTCATTCGGGGGTAACAACCAGATATACAACCTGCAAAGAACTGCGCAAGTAAACTGAAGTTACAGTGAATGTTTCGTATTTATATTGTACCTACGTGTAAGTACAAGGGAGCAATATGTTACGTTTGGGTAATAACGGGGTAACAAACAGATATACAAATAATTAAAAATGATTTATAATGGATTAATTTAAAAAACTTAACAGGTACCTGTTCTATTAAATCCTAAGTTTGGTGTATCTATACGTAAGCTTTTTAAAATTACTGGGAAATTATACTCTTGTTCCATGTAGTTACAGGGTAAGTGTGCCCTCTGCGGGCTGTAAATTAAAGTGGCGACTGTTCCCCTCTTGTTCAACGAAGTTACAGGGTAGGTACAATACATAAACACACAATCTGTGTATTTTAATATTTTTTATAGTCGCTAATCCCACTTCTACCTCTAAACCTAACGTTAACTATGACTGAACAGTAATAAAAATATAAAAAACAGGAAAGTGCAATCACAATCATTTATTTATTGCAAAAATGTCAACAGCCATACAAAAAAGTAATCCAAATAACGATGCGTTTGCAGCTGCAGTCTTTTTTTGGCAGAATACAGTAGGTTTGAGGTGCAGTAGGATGAGAGCAGAATTTACATTGTTAATCGCTGAAAATATTATCCAGATTATTGTCTTGATCCACTCCTCGAAGGCGCCCGCGCGTCCAACACATCTCACCAGAAACACGGCATGTCGTAATCTGTGACGAATGCAGGCGAGAGCCAATGAACGTCCGATTTTCCTGTCGCAAAATGCACTTTAGCACGGGTTTACGGCTGTTGCTGTTGGACTCGCTGCTGGAGATGGAGATGAAGATCGCCGGACAAAGCCTTGAATTTGGTTCTGGTCCTCGCAAATCGTATGGATTCTGAAGATCTGGGTTCCAGCACACAAATAAAATTGTTTAATTTGTAATTATGATGCGTGTTCGTTGTATTTTATGGTTCTATTGTTAGTCACAGCATGTTAGAGAAAACGCATTTGTGTTCCACCACGACAAACGAAGTTAATATTACATGAATGATTAAACGATTGCAGAAATATTGTTTATTTTAAGGGTTTAACGTGTAGTCATGATAACATTATGTAGACCTATTCTTGGAAACGAGCTGGCAACAGAAATCACACAGAACAGAATGAAATGTTATAATTTCATATTAAGTAAACGTTAAATGTTTAGATGATGTAAATATGTCAGTATTGTACATTTATTGTCTGTAAAATGTAAATAAATGTACAGTTTGTAGAACCACATTTTACGTCGCGTTGTTATTGTATCTACCCTGTAACTTTGTTGAACAAGAGGGGAACAGTCGCCACTTTAATTTACAGCCCGCAGATGGCACAATTACCCTGTAACTACATGGAACAAGAGTATAATTTCCCAGTAATTTAAAAAAGCTTACATATAGATACACCAAACGTACGATTTAATAGAATAGGTACCTGTTAAGTTTTTTTAAATTAATCCATTATAAATTATTTGTATATCTGTGATAAACGTAACCTATTGTTCCCTTATTCTTACACGTAGGTACAATATAAATACGAAACATTCACCGTAACTTTAGTTTATTTACGCAGTTCTTTGCAGGTTGTATTTTTGGTTGTTACTCTCTATTACCAAAACGTAACATGTTGTTCCCACATACCTACACATACGTACTAATAGGTACACTATAATTACAGAAACGTACACTGTAAATTCAGTATATTTATGTAGTTTTTTGCAGGTTGAATATCTGGTTTGTTATCCCCTTATTACCCAAATACAACATGTTGTTCCCTTATACCTACATGTACGTACTTTATAGGTACACTATAATAGCAGAAACATACACCGTAAATTCAGTTTAATTACGTAGTTCTTTGCGGGTTGTAATCTAAAGCGTTACCGATAATTTATCTGGACATATAATGACTCTATTTACTCTTTAATATCATTGTACTCGTTCACTCGGGTGCTCATGTCGCTCAAAGATATCGCTTCGGCCGTTAGCGTACCTTACGGTCACATTCTCATCAGTCTTGGATATTACACAGAGGTAACTGACTAATACTTTAGACGGCCGCCCCTATGCTTGCTCATTCTAGAAGTACCTTTGTTTGGTCCCTTTTAGTCCCTTTGTTTAGTACAATTGGCATAATACATAATATGTATTATGCCAATTGTACGGCCAATTAAAAGATATACAATACATCAAAATCTCAAAGATGAATCTAAGAATAAGATGCATACATGACTTGAAAAAAATACATAGTATGAAGTGTGTCAACTTGTATTCTACTTGTATTGTAAACTTAGATTATAATATGCTTTTGACCATTTGACCAAGTGAGCTGAGTGAGAGGAGATGGATGAGGGAAAGTGGATGGAAGGAATAGGTGAAAAGTGACTTCACATCTTCTCTCAGTGAGATACAAATGAAACAAATGTCTGTATCTTAATTCACTGTGTGTCTATTGTCTGTCTCAGAAGATCAAAGTGTCTGAGGTTCTGTAAACCTTAGAGTGAAAGCTCAGTCAGTATAGACCAGAGCAGTTTAATTAGTAGCTGGGCACAAAGCTTACAGCATTTTTCTGTCTTATTCAGCCAGCTTGTGTAATTTTTTTTCTAAATGTGTGTGCGTGTGTATACAGATCTCCCTATATATAAAGTGTGCAGTAACACAGATCATGTGATGCACTCATTATCCTTTCTACAAGATCGAAAAAGTAACAAATACAAAGAAATACAATATATACACTAACCCACAAAGACTGAACTCAGTGGGACAAAGTAAACAGGGACCATTGTGCTCTTGCCTGTCTGCTAAAACATGCTTTTTTCTATCCTGTTAATTCAGAAACAGTCTAAAGTTGTGAAAAATCTCATATCAATGTTCTAAAATGTAAAGACAATGCTGTGTTAAAGAAATGTGGATTTGTGCTATTTATTGCCATTTCCTGAGGAAATAGTGGTTTGCATGTGTCAGACAAGATGTTTCTCAAGATGGCTTTCTTTTTACAACCTCCGCCCAGCTCTATTGCATGTTTGGGCAGATAATACTCAAAAATCTGATACAAAGAAACTTACAAAGAAACTGCCTTGGTGAATAACATCACAATATGAAACACATAAAAGGAAATGCTAAACAACAATTTTTAACATAATTCTGTTTTATATTTGATTAACCAATGAAAATAGATCAGTAACATGTTACGTAGTAGCTGCGTGCTGGACGGAACGAGACGAGAGACGAGATAACAGGCAACAATATTTAATATAAACTTCAGGTAGCACAAGCAGGAATATCCACACACGTAGAAACAAACAAACGTTAACAATAAAGACCGACAGAGAACTCAGGATACAAACAGGTTTATAAAGGGTGACTAATTACAAGGACAGGTGAAGGGGATGACAGAATAACGAGGGCAAAACCAAAGTTAACAGGATGACAGGGGGAGACAATGGGAGAAACCAAATATACAAACAGACAGAACTGTGACATTACGCCCCCCTCCGAATAGGCGCGACCTCGCGCCGTAGAAAACAAAAAACAAAACAGACAAGAGGGGCAAAAAAACAGCAGAAAAACAGAGTCCATGTGGGAGGAGGCTTCGGCGGAGGACGGAACCCCGGGAGGGGGACAAAAAACAGAGTCAACAGAGTCCAAGGGGGCGACGAATGTGGGAGGAGCCAGGGAGGAAACAGGAGGGACCCGGAGCAGGAGGAGCCAGTAGAGACCCAGACCGCAGCCATGATGTAAGCCCACGGTGGAGCCGACGGAGGGAGGAGCCATGGTGGAGGAAGGGCTGACGACTCCAGGGGGCCGACCGACGGCGGCGGAGCAGGTGGAGGTGGAGCCCGAGGCGGAGACGGAGAGCCAAAGATCCAGGGCGACACCGAGGATCCGGAGGGCCAAGGCGGAGCCCAAGGCTCTGGCGACTGAGGCGGAGGCGGAGCTCCGGAGGTCCGCGGCGGAGCCGGAGCGACAGAGGACTGAGGGGGAGCCGGAGGGAGGGAGGAGCCCAACGGAGCCGGTGGGATGGAGCGACGAGGCAAAGCCGGAGGAGTGGAGTCCCAAGGCGATGGCGGGACGACGACCGACCAAGGCGGAGCCGGAGGGACGAGGGAGCCCGGTGGAGCTGGTGGGCCGACGGGCGACGGTGGAGACGAGGGAGCTGAGAGCCGTGGTGGAGCCGCAGGGTCGGAGGGCCGAGGCGGAGTTCTGGACTCTGAGGCTGGAGGCGGAGCTGAGGGATCCTCCAGCCATGACGCCGATGGAAGCTGGCAGACCCGCGGCGAGCCCACTTCACAGGTGGTGGGCTGAGGGTGAGCAGAGGGGCTGTCAGGGGACAGTGGTGGCCAGACAGACATGGATGTAGACAGAAGAGGGTGGGTGGGTGGGTGGGTGGGAATTCCAGGCAGACAGGATGATCATAACAGGTAGATAATTCAGTAAAGAAGTCTATTAAATCCCCAGAGTCATTTTCTAGAACTTCCATAGAAAAAGTCAATTAAGTCCCCAGAGTTTTCTTCCAGCTCACCCCCAGCGGTGGTGCAGTGGGCAGGGCTCTCCATAGCCCTCTCTTGCTCCACGCAGCACTCCACCGTCATGAATGTAGTGGCCGGCTCTCGCACCTGGTCAGATGTGTCAGGCTCTGGCTCTGTCGCTCTTGGCTCTGGCTCTTCATCTGCGGTGGGCTCGGGCTCATACTCCGCGTGTCGGGGTGATGGTTGGCTGGGCTCTGGGTCTTGAGTGGGGCTGACGTCCTCCTTGACGAAGTCAATAGTCCATGACGATCCACAGGACGCCAGCACCCACTCGATGTAGTCCGGCAGGCTCTCTCGAGGACCCTCCCCGGATAGCAGCCCCTTAGTGGTGGTGTTCAGTCCTGCACGGTAGAAAGTGCAAAGGCTGCTATCCGGAAAGTGGGAGTGTTCTGCGAGGAAGATGTAATCACGGGTGTGGTCCTCAAGAGAACGTTCCCCCTGCTTCAGGAGGATGAGGAGAACGGTAGGATCCATGATAATAAATCAAAACAAACACTGAGAAAAAACGGAAAATAAAGCAGGGAAAAACGCCGAAAAAACTGTTTTTGGTCGGTCTTTCTGTTACGTAGTAGCTGCGTGCTGGACGGAACGAGACGAGAGACGAGATAACAGGCAACAATATTTAATATAAACTTCAGGTAGCACAAGCAGGAATATCCACACACGTAGAAACAAACAAACGTTAACAATAAAGACCGACAGAGAACTCAGGATACAAACAGGTTTATAAAGGGTGACTAATTACAAGGACAGGTGAAGGGGATGACAGAATAACGAGGGCAAAACCAAAGTTAACAGGATGACAGGGGGAGACAATGGGAGAAACCAAATATACAAACAGACAGAACTGTGACATAACAAAGATCTGTTTGTGAACTTTAATGTTTTACTAAATACTTACCTTCTAAATATTTCGGTGTAAACACTCAACACTGCCTGCTTCTGGATAGCTTTAAGAATTCAGACTTGATTCTTTTGGCCTCTGGGTAACAGAAACAGAAAACATCTGATAATCTCTCCGAATTCAAGAAGTGCAAAAGCCTTTGTCATATCATTTGGCTTTAAAAAAAAGTTTCTTCCTTTAGATCTCATTTACTGATGATAACTACACACACAGCTGCATTAGAATTTTGCAGTTATTTAACCAAATAGTGCAGTCTAAAAATTGTTAACAAAAAACAAACAAACACAGACACACATCCTGTTCAAATGGATGGCATTTCCTGTTCAGAAATGTGCTTTACTTCATTTCATTGCCTTCTTACAGAAAAACTCTTGGTATATTCACCATTTACAATAGAAAAGAGTTAAAATGACAGCCTTGCTAACGTTTGTGAACATAAATCCACAATTTTAACCTACACCCTCGAGTACTGACAAATGTGTGATACTGAAAAAAACATCTGGCAACCTTGCTGAGTTCTTTCATTTCCACGTGTTCACTCCACCCATAAGAGGAAGAAAAACGTAAAAGAATCAAAACTTTGAGTTCATATCCTACTTCACTCTTCACACAACAAGGACACTTGACATCAGGGTAAATATAACAGCTTTAACTCTTTTAGCTTTTATTCCTTTTAACATCTAACATTATTGATCAAAGATTACATGCATTTTACAGCGTAGGAAAGGGTAAGAAATAGGGCTGATTTAAAAAGGTTTCTGAAGTACTGTAAATTAACCATTTGTTACCTAGCATCTACTACACTGCAAAGCCACATTTAAATGCACCATACAATATATATTTTATGTAATACTTACTGATTAAACTATGCTAAGTTTGCTTGCTTTGGCTTGACTATTAGTCCAATTAGTGTGGTCATTTACTATTTTTTTCATGAGAGCTGCGCTTATTGGACAAAGTCAACCGGAGAGCAACTTTTACTGCAAAGTATCAAAAGTTACATCCAGTCATAGAATGTCTGCTTATTAATCCGTCGTTTCTGAACATGCGATATGCAATGCAATACAAAAGGGGGGATCATTCTTTATCATTTACTAGTCAAATTTCTAACTGAGACAAGATGATTTCCCTTAATGACAAAAAAGCAGGATTACCTTAATGCTGGGAAGACCTTAAGTTATTTTTTTCTACATTGTGCAAAGATTGACTCACTGCGGCGTTGCCAGTTTTGGCAGTGTCTTGGTGTAAGGGCAGAGCAAGTTTATATTTCTATCTTGTAATGCTGCTGTTTTAGGTATTTTTAAAAATGTAAATTATGAGTAATTTATAAGTAATGAGTAATGTTAACTTTGTGTCACTATGTCATAAATGGAACAAGGCAGCAGTTTACTGACGGGAATTTGTTGTGTCTCGTTGTGTCACTTAACATTATAGCCCTGCTTGTTTTATGGAAATATCTGTTGAATGCTTGACCATATCATATATTTAATGCCAAGCCAGCCACAAATTAAAGCTTGGGAAGGCTCAGGAGGCTCGCAAGCCACGCAATAAGTAACACTGGTCCACAGTAACATAATACCAGGAAGGCTGATTTTACAAAGCTTATTTTGATAATTGACCATAATGGTTTGAATTGCTCCTAAAACTGACCTCTAACTAATTCATTCTCATTTACCTGTATGTTTGTAGCGGACTGACTGGTTCTGGGGTGCCAACTTATAAATTACTCATAAGTAAAATAAATAAATAAATAAATAAATACTGTAAAGTCAGTTCTACATAGGATTCTCATGGATTAGAAAATAATATACATGGTGAACCCATTTGAGCCCAAGACAATAACAAACAAGAATAAACCAGTTTAACTTGCATTGAGGTATTATTTTAATTTTCCCTCCTTTCTTAATATGCACAAAAATAATTCAAACTTATTTTACAAGAAACCATTCACAAAACAAAAGAAAAAAATGTTGTATCTACATACACTCAAAAGTCAACGCAACACAATCAAATAAACTCACACAATGACCTAGAGGTTCCTCTTTGACCCAGGAAATAATCTTTAAACAGCTTAATTAGGTAATATTGATATAGCCCTTTTTAGTAAAAACAAATTATCTTCAGTTTTTTTCTTTTTCACCCATTCACATCAATCTTCAAATTTAGACAGCTCAGTGACTACATTAAACAGTTTGACCACAATGATTCACTGCATACAGTTCAGAAATTCGATGATGCAATTCAACCATTACTTAGATTTAGTTCAAACCGTTTGAAACTCAATGAATCAGTTCAGACAGTTCAAATGTTCAATGATTCGCTGCAAACAGTTCAGACTGTCTGTGTCAGACTGTCAAGGATTCATTTCGAACAGTGCGAAAGCTCAGTGCTAAAATCCAGAAAACTCAACGAGCGCTGGCTATTCACGGTTAATTTTGTTTTACTTTTAAGGGAGTGAAGTCAAAGTTTAAACTAGATAGTAAAGTTTGTAGACACTTTAAGTTGGCTTGAAAAAGCCTAGCCAGAAAGTTTTAAAAACTTTTAAGTTTGACAATAGTTTTGACAATGTTTTCAGTTTGAAATAGTTTGAAAGATTAAAATCTGAATGTTTTGAAGGCAATACAGTCTATTAGAAAAACAGATAGATAGGGTGTTGCTATGTGGTTGCTAGATTATTCAGGGTGGTTTCTAGGGCAGTTGCTAGGGTACCTGGGATGGTTGCTAGGGTGTTGCTAGGTGGTTGCTAGGGTACCCAGGGTGGTTGCTAAGGGGTTGCTAGCCAGTTGCTAGGGTACTTAGGGTGTTTGCTAGGGTGTTGCTATGGTGTTGCTAGGGTACTCAGGGTAATTGCAATGGTGTTGCTAGGCGGTTGCTAGGGTACTCAGGGTGATTGCTATGGTCTTATCATATTGTTACCATGATTAGCAAGGTACTAGCATGTTGATAGCATGTTTAACATGTTACTATGATGTTTCTAGCATGATTTGCATGTTGCTAGCATGTTTCCAGAATGATTAGCATGTTACTAGGATGTTTCTAGCATGATTAGCATTTTGCTAGCATTAATAGCATGTTACTAGTATGTTGTTAGTATAATTAGCATGTTACCAGCAAGTTGTTAGCATGATTAGCATACTGCTAACATGATTTAAATAGATTAGAAATATTAGATGAGTTTGAATGAGTTTAAATGGATGGACCTTTCTCACATTTCCGGGTTTCTCATAGCAGAAGTCGTCATAGTTGAGTAAAATCTGAGAGCAGTGAATGGGACAGTACCACAAATATATTTTTTGCATTCACATTTGCTCAAATAGCAAAAGAACAACTCCACGATAGTGTTTTCACGACTTTCACCCAAAGGAAAAAAAATTGAGAGAGACTGATATCGGCAGTCAGAAGAGAGAACGATGTCAAATTTACTGTCTCTCCCATAGACACGGCATGAGAAACACCCTCGTATAGCGTAAACTAGTTTTTTTGTAACTTGATGAAAAGGTGATATAATACAGAGTATAGTGTTAGATGATGATGATGATGACCGTTGAAACCCGTCATCACAGGCTTGTGAAAAGGGTCCATTAGAAATGTATAGAAGTGAAGCTTGATTTAGTCTCAAAGGATTCTTGGAGTTTGGATTTGAATTTTGAACATTCCGTCAATGTAAGTCTATGGGATGTTTTGGTGGTTTTGACAGTCCGGTTTATGAAAACCCTAAGCCGGATCACTTAGAAAAGATATAGCGACCCGAGTCAGACCAATCTGAAGGTCTGGACCGAGTTTGGTGGTTGTAGCTTCAAAGCTCTAGCAGGAGATATGTTTTAAAATTTGGTCTCAGAAGAAGTAGTTGTTTAAGTAGAATATCAGTAAGTTGGCTTTTTCAAGCCAGCTTAATAAGGAGAGCAACAAATGTTATGATTCTTGTGAACTGGCATTGTT
>JAMKFB010000189.1:2137814-2237493 GCA_036247105.1 Cirrhinus mrigala | reverse complement strand
TTGAGGAGTTTGATGATATCTTGAGGATATGTCCCGCCCGAAAAGACCATAAACATTCCAGATACTATCTTAAGTAAAAATTAATTTACATAGACATATCCTAAAAACTAATCTTGTGCGAATGATACACTTTAAATCGATTGATTTTAGGTCAGTGGTTTGCATGTAAGTCAATGGTGCTCTCTGCTGGTGGGGAATAGTAAGATGGCGGATCGGACACTTCCGGTGGCTTCACTGCCTAACTGCCTAATGAGCGATCAGTATATAGATGAGTGGCTGCAATCTTATATTTCCACTCTAACTGGCTTGTTGAGCAATGAGGGTGAAGAATAGGTTGTTGTGGAAGTCAGGCATTTGGGTACATTTTTACTTCTTTTCATATAGCAAAATGCATTTGATTTTGTCTGACATTTCAGACAATTTGCCAAAAATAATTTACCCTAATGGGACAAAGTCAGTGAAAATGACAGAACCCTAAAAAAAAAAGGTCAGAAAATTTTGGAAAATGATTAGTCCCAAGTCCCATAGAGGGTTAATTCCTAGAACTACGCTGTGCGAAAGCCCCTAATAACATCCGTCAGTTATAAAATGTGATTGGGAATTAGTCATATTAATTTACATGAGGACAGACATTGATTAGTCTACGTAGAACAGAAGCCATTCATACCTGTTTCTCTGTCCTCTGTGCTGCAGCTGATACATTGTCGTGGTTTTTATGTTCATCCATCGTACACAGCATGCATATAAACTCCTGATCAGTGCGACAGAAAACCTCAAGGAGCTTCTCATGTTTCTGGCAGATCATCTCCTGCAGTCGTCCAGTGGCATCAATTAAATTGTGTCTCTTTCCTTTAAACCAACTCTCATGTTGTTCAAGGTGAGTTTGACAGTAAGAGTTCAGACACTCCAGACAGGACTTGATGGCTTGATGGCACACTCCACATCTCCAGCTCCAGCGTAAATGTCAGCAGGAAGTTTGGTCTTCTTTAGTTTGTCCACCACTTCAGCCAGCATGGTGTTTGTAGCTAAAGCAGGTCTTGTACTGAAGGTCTGTCTGCACTGAGGGCAGCTGTAGACTCTCATCTGATCCTCCTGATCCCAGCAGCCTGTAATACAGCTCTTACAGTAACTGTGTCCACAGGGAATGGCCACTGGATCCTTCAGGAGATCCAGACACACTGGACACAGGAACTCATCCTGAGAAAATCTGGCTTCTGCCATTTTACAGCATGAATACAGAGACACAAACACACAACAGCTCAACCACACTTCAGTTTCAGTTTCTCTGGTCACATGATTCCTGTTTCCTGTTTTTGTGTTTGAGTGATGTGTGCAAAACCTGTGTCTGCAAGTGTGTAAAGTAGCCTCATTTTGAGTTATCTTGTGGGTAACATGACTGGTAATGTACCCTTTGTGCCTGGCCTCTCAGAACAGCCTGTGACTGGAGAGACTCAGGTATGTCTCTGCAGTGTATTAAAGAGTAAAAAAAAATGCTGTATTAAAGGGGTCATCGGATGCAAAGTTCACTTTTTCATGTTGTTAATGTGTGTTGGCAGTGTATGTACAAATCTACCCTATCGGTCTTTGTCAGGTGACGTCACACTCAAGAGAATCGAATTGCATTTTGGGTATCGCCGCCATTTGTAAGGTATCAAAGCCGAGGTGTTCTGTAGTTGCAGAATTGTCTTCTTGATTAGCTTCAAAGTGGTACGTTTTTGTTGCGTCAAAGTCGCCGATGGTAAATTACATGATAGAAAAGGTTAAAAACTGACCACGAGGAAAGATGTTTTAGGGCTCCCACTTGAAAGAAACACTAGACAACATGCAGCGGAAATAACCAAGAAGCGTCGGATGGCCTGGATAGTAGCGGTGATACGCAAAATCATCATATTTGCTAACATATCTCCGTTTATGTTCGTTTACCCTCGACATTCTCATAAAGCTAAGTAAGAGATTTTTTAGGATGTGCTTATTTTCTATCTTCTTTAGTACCTAACATTATATCCACATGTTGTTTTGGGTTAGTGTAGTGCAGGTATACGACGTAATGACACGTTTGGATAAATGCAAATATTCTCTAAAAGCACCCAGTAAGCGCGGTCAGGATGTGGCGCCGGATTTCTTTGAAATATGTTTGATGGTTGCGCCGGCGCAGCACTAAGCAGACAGCCAGGGAGCAGAAACGCGTCATGTACTATGAAATGTCACGCAGTCGTTTTATGCATAGGTGTAGAGATTTATTTTATTTCACTACTGAAATTCTTAACTAAATTCTTAACTGAATGCCTAACTAAAATACATTTTTAATATTTCTATATTTCATATAGGTTGGTGTGACTAAACTGTAAGTGGGAGTAGTTAAAAAAAAAAAAAAAAAACACACACACACATTGCAGCTAGCTGAGATGATGACCCACCAGGCTGGAGGAGATGGTCAGCTACACGCTGAAGGCTGGAGGAGATGGTCGACTTCACAAGACACCACTCGGTGCCACAAACTTAATGTAACTTGTGTGTACCCAGAAGAAAACTGACTGCTTTTCATGTCAGACATAAGGGAAATTCTCACTTCATTTTAAATACTTTGGTTAACTTCGTGCACCTCAGATTGAATCTGCCTGCACAAACACTGTTTTATACTGTTACAGGCACAAAATTCATTAGTTTTTGGAGTCCTTTGGACACAGTATAGTAATGATTGACTGCTTTGAGATTTTGACAGAGAAACCATTTAGTGTAAAAGTGTGTGCCAGAAAGTGTTCTACCTACAAACTGTTATTTATTTGACAGATCATCTAGCACTTTTAAGGATCCATGTAGAAATGGTCATCAGAAATGTTTGGCAGAAGCATCAAATAATAATCATCATCATATTATTATTATTATTATTATTATTATTATTAATTCATTCAACTTTATTTGTAGTACTGTGTCCACTTAAGGAAACAGTATGTTGATGTTCATCATGCTTGTCACATCTTCCGTTATGCATTTTGAAGCTGATTTTTACCAATGTTGCATTTATAATAAAGTATGTATAATGACATTTTCATAAATGTGTTTTTGATTGTCTCCTTATCAGTATTTATCAGCCAAATGAAGTACGGAAAATGTTGAACAAATAGGGTAAAGTTTAATGTTATCGACTCACATGACGTAATTGCAATTGTGCAAATTGTGTACAAATAAATGGTAGACAAAAACAGAACATATTATAATCAAGAAATATACGTAAATAATATATGTTTTTATACCGTAAACAAGAGCAAGTCATATTTTCAACGAGGTTGAACACCGGCAGTACTCAACTTTTTGCGGTCAGGTAACGTTAATATGGATCAGTGTTAATTGTTAATGACAAATTATATAAATTACGGTCCCTAAAACTTATGCTGAGATTATCTCAGTCCCATATCTACTTGGTTTGCTTCTGTTTCTTCAGTATGATGATTTAAACAGTCTTTACTTCACGGCTCTGTATACTTTCAGTTCACTGCTCAATACAACGATACCTTCAAAATGGCGCCTCCATGACGTCACACATAATAAACGCACGTGACTGACAAAGACCGATAGTGATAAAAATCCATGCGGTGTTTTTTAATTAATCTGCAAAAATAATATTCTCTTTTTCAAATCGAGCAGTTCCCAGATGCCTGTCATTGTGGCGTCACACTAACTACACTAGATAGTTGATTGACATGAGCTCTTACCTTAGACCAGCTGTAACAGTCCGACCTCCATTGTTTTGATGCCAGAGCAGGATGTAAGTTAGACAAGAATATCTCCGATTGAGCGATTGAGGTGTTGTGTTGCTGGATGTAATAATGAACATAGTGGTCGTCATTTATTCTCAACATCTGAGCTGCTGAAAATGCATTGGATTACGCTTGTTTGTGAAGGGAATGTGCCTCCCGATCTACATATATCTGTCTATGTTTGCGAGAATCATTTCGTGATCCAGCTTCACTTACAGCTGAAGTGAGTATGAGTTTTTTTTTTTTATGAATCTCTGCAATCACCTTTACTAATAATGTGCTAGTTAGCAATTTTCACGGCTCAATGTGGCTAAAGTAAACAATCTCTCAGAGCAGCTCGTCACTCCACAGAGAGAAGCGAGGGGCGGGGCAAGCAGAGCTCATTTGCATTTAAAGGAACAATCCCTCAGAATGAGATGATTTTTGCAGAGCTGATTTTGGCAAGGTAAAAAGGGTGTTGTTTTACAAAACCATTAAGAATTTTTAACCAAAGTATATTATAGACTTTTCATTAAAACTCATATCATATCAACTTGTAGAAAATGGGCATCTGATGACCCCTTTAAAACAAAGAGCTGTTATAAATGGCGTTCTAATGTATCGTGTGTAAATGCTTGAGGTGCACTATAGTCTAAGGCCCATCAGCAGATATTTGTCTGGCGTATTGCCCGTCAACAAATATATACAATGTGTGTCCATACCCAATAATTTCCCATCCGTTTACTTTGAACACTGTATGTTAAAAAAAAAAAAAAAAATTATTTTTATATAATATATTGTTTTATATAATATATTTCTAAAAAGTATACTAGAAGTACTTTGGTAATAAATATATTGTTAGTTAAGTTTTTGCAGTACAGGTTTTTGTTAATGCTTAAAGGCTATCCTTTGACACGAGTGACAAAAATTTGAATCTGACAAACAAACAAAATTTATTTTTGCTACATGTGACATAGAATCATTTACAAAAATAAATAAAGACATGGTCTGTTTTATTTTTGTGCACAGTTTGCATTTTACAGCGTTTCAAACATTCATTTTAAAAGCTGGAAACCTGTGAAATATGTTCATTTAGTTCAGATAATTTTGCATGAACAGATAAAAAAATTATAAATAAAACATAAAAGGTCTGTATGGCCTGTATGGATGCTTTTAAGTTGTTGCTTTTAAGATGTTTTTAATATTTAAGGATAATTTAAGCATGATTTTGTTATGTAATAAATGGTATAAAACGGAGAATAAAACCGGAAATTAAACCGCATCTGTTTCTGAACAGAGAAAACGGAATAAAACTATAGAAATCAAAATTAATATATGGGCCTATACTCAAAATATATTTCACTTAAATCATTTACTGATTAAAGAAAAAAAAAAACAAAAGACAAAAATGTGCTGACTCGCTCTGACGTTCACAGAAAGGAAACATAGACTGCAGAAATTAATTCTTTATTTTGCAGAAGCTTTTACAGCTTTGATTTATGTTTTGCTTCTGTCTGTATGACCATAAATTACGGAGTAACAGTTTCCTCAGAAGAGGAAAAAATGCAGTGATTGTGTCGGCGCCTCAAGCACACAAAACATTTTGCTAACTTGACATCGCAACCAAATGAAATACAGTTAAAGAAACGTAGGCTATAAAGAGTTACACTGCTCAATTTAAATGGTCAGTAGTACAATCTGTTCAGTGAACACCACCACACTGTGCTACTTATATTTTAGAAGGGAACTAACCTACAGATATTTTTTAAATGTTTATAATTTTTTTAAACATTTGCAGTTTTCACCGGTATTTAAGAAAACATAATTTCTGAATGTATTAATAAAATGCATCGTAAAACCTATGTGACTTATCTTTTTTCCTCTCAAAACAAAGTTTTATACAAATAGCATAATTTTTAACCACGCTGTAAATATTTTAAATATCTTGAAAAAAAAACTTTAATTTTGCTTAAAGTAGCTTTTAGTTCGCTTAAAACATTTGGCCAAAATCTAGTTATAAAAAAAATATGCTGTATTGACCATATACGCAAGATACCAGACTAAGACTCTTCATTTTATTTATTTTTGATTCATATTTTTTTAGTAAAGTACTTGTGTTATTATTATTATTTATTATACTGTCATGCCACTGGGGTTGAAATATAATGCCCATATTTAAGGCACCAAGAAGTGCCCCGTATGAAAGCTGTAACACAGATTGTCCCGTATTCGCAGGCAGACGCCATATGACCACCAGACCATATGAATAACAAATTCTCAATTGATAATTAATCATTCTTTTTGTGCAAATTAATGTTTTAATTGTGAACGTAGCCATTTGAGGAAGGCTTTAAGACCAAGCGGAATCCTCCACTGGCTGCTCCCGCTTCACAGTGAGCGGGACTCACGCTAACTGCAATTCCCTTCACCGTCACTGTTTTGATTTTGGCATATCAGTTTGGGCGAATGCAACTTATTGATCATGAGCCAAACACTTTATCAATTTTTTTCTATTACTGTTGTGAGATATGTTTGTATTAATATGTACATAACTGCTGTGTGTGTGTGTGTTTGTTCACTACTCACTGCTGTGTGTGCACTTGGATGGGTGAAATGCAGAGCAAAAATTATGAGTATGGGTCACCGTACATGGAACCACCACACACATCATGTCCTTTCCTTTTCCTTCCTCAATTAAATTGGCCGCTATTGGACCAATCGTGGGACATGGCATCTTGCTGCATCAAGTAATAAGCTGGGCAGTGACAGTTATCTTCTGAGGTGAAGAGGTCGACCTCTGCCCTCCCGAAGACATACCAAATCATTTGAACCATCTGAAGATGTAGTCTATATTCTCCCGTAGCTACATTGCCTCTGGACATCATGTGTCTCACTGAGAGGAGTTTGCTCTGTGCCCAAAATAGGAGGTGCCAAGCTATTGAAATATTCTTGAAGCACATTAAAAGATGTATTAAAAGTGTATTTTAAATGAATTATAAAGAAATACAATTAAATTGAACTAAATGTACTTGAAGTAATTCCATTTAAACACAATTTAGTATATTAAAATATATTGCAAGTAGCTTAAAATTGATCATTGAAACATCTTGAAATACACTTAATATATTGAAGTTGTTTCAAAATAGTACATGTGATATGCATTTAGTACAGTGTAATTTAAATATATTAAGTATGTCCAAAAAAGTACTATTTAAATATATTTCCTTTTCACCTGGGTTGGAATGGCCAGCTTTTCCTGTTTCAGTCTTTTTCCCAAAGGGCAACTGAAAAATACTCCTCAGTCGCTGATCAAATTCCCCAAGGACAGCACAAAACTGTTAATTTGCATTAATTATTGCTAGAAGGATAATGGAGTGTGTGCCCTTCCACCTCTTGTGAAACCAATTAGCAATTTCCACTCAGTCCTGTGTTTTTGGTACTGGCATGTATTCGTTCACCAGCACATCCCAGATGACCTTGGTGACTTACCCACAATTGTTCCTAATTGTTGTTTCCATAGTTGCTCTCTGTAGCTAAAAGTTATTTTGAGTCACGTGTACTTAAAAAGGTAGGTGAAATCGCCAAGCAGCTCATAGGCAGTGGCGATGAAGACGGGTTTTTCATTTTTGAGTCTTATACCAGCTTTTAAGATGCTTAGTGAGATGTAAAAAATCTACAGCCCCCATAGAAATAGTAATAGACAGCACACAAGACCCTTTACACACATTGTTTGGAATGTTTAATTTTGATCATATAATCATGATATATCATTACACCATTACCATCTAGCACAGCTGCCTGTGGTCCCAAAATGCTGACGAATATTTAATATTTGGATTTTGGAACCTACTTTCTAGTTGGTGTATTAGGCCTCTGATATAAGGACTGGAAACCTACAATTAGCAAAAAAAGAAAATTAAACCACCAAACCATACAGAAGCCTATGACATTGTTACAGTGATTTAAGATCTTGTCCACTGTTTCCTCTAGTACGTCTTCAACACCCTATCTTCTCCTGTTCCTCTCCTTCTCACAGTGGATGGTGAAGGCTCCAGGTCAAAGACGGTCGTCAAGGTCTTGGTGAAGATGGGACAAGAAGGACCCTGAAAGTGGAGTCTCACCTGCAACCTTGATGCATCTGAGGGCAAAGATGGGACCAAGTCATTCCTTTCAAGTCACAAGCAAGTCTTGAGTCAAATCCCAAGTCCTCAAAGAGTTAAAGTTAATGAGGTAATTAAGTGACTAATTTAATGATGATTGTGCATTAGTGATGAACACCTGCTGTTACTGAGAATTACAGAGGATCAGATGTTGATGTTTTAGTGGTTAAAATGATGCCACCATCATGGAGATCAGTGTGTGCTTTAGTTGGGCTCTTGACCCTTGACCTGCTATATTAGATCTTTCTTTATAACAATGCATGTTGTGTTGTGAAGCAGTGAGATCAAAGCAGCGAAGTGAGCAGTCACTAGCTGTTTTAGTATGACAGTGTAGTCATCATGAACTTGCTTGATCACCTCCAAAATAACTTTTTTTTCTCTGTTATATGTTTAGGTTTTGCAGCATGCAAGTAGAATGTTTCTCTAACAGCTACAGTGAAAGAATTTAAAACATGTGTAATGCATATACAAATGTGAACATCTGCAGTATTTAGACACACACAGACATCAAGAACCAGCATATGAATCTCAACAATGGTGACAATCAACCAAACGCTTCATGCTGCAATGCATGCTGGGTATACAACATAGGATAAACTCCCCTCATGTACTGCAGTATGAATAATTATTATCACCACTGTTGAGGATCGTATGCTAAACGTTCATGTCTAAAAACCTGAGCCAATACTGTTCTTTCTTTTCATATTGAAACATTATAGTGTTTTTTTTTTTTTTTTTTGCAGTTGTGCAACAGCTGAATGTCAGCCAAATAAATCAAATAGTGATACCAATTCATGATGTTCATCCAAATTAGTTATAAGTTGAGAGTGTAAGATAATCTGCTATTACAAGCTTTTGATTCAGTAACACACAAATGTTTGCCATAAAACAATATTGTAATTGTTTAGAAGCAAATTAGATTAAATTACTCAAAGGGTCAAGAGACAAACTAAAGCACACCTTGACCACAATCATGGTGGCATCGTGTTTTTTCTTTGTTTCTTTTAATTCTAAATAAGAGATTCTGCAGACATAAAATAAAGTCAGTCTGGTTAGTAATGAGTGAAGCTGGTGATGCTGTCTGTAGAGTTGTTCAGAGTTGATCAGATCTTGAGAGATTTAATGTTGCTGTTTTTTTGTTTTGTTTTTTCAGTTGATTTTATCCAAGGCTGTGTCTGATGTCAGTTGTAGTTCTTGTGTGTGTCTTTTCTTCAGTGATGCTGCTTGTTGACAGCAGGTGTTCATCACTAATGCACAATCATCACTTAATTAGTCACTTAATTACCTCATTAACTTTAACTCTTTGAGGACTTGGGATTTGACTCGAGACTTGCTTGTGACTTGAAAGGAATGACTTGGTCCCATCTCTGTCTGAGGGTCTCAATCATGATGAGAACCTAAATTTAAAAAGATGTTACTGTTGGTGTTAGATTGCTGTAAATATAGCCACTTGTCTCAGTTGTAACCAACAGCATCACAGGAAGACACACACTCCAAAATATTACCAACTAATCATAACACGCATGCTCCTTGTTGTGAGGGTAGTTAACATTTACCTGTTGGAAGACTTTTGACAGCTGTGCAATATGTGGAAATATGTCAGCTTGGAGGTACACTGATTCCACAGACATGTAAGTTACTCAAAAAGTGTACAGGCTCTTGGTGACCAGGCATCGTTTTGTACTGAGTAGATGTGAAATACTAAGTGTGAATGATAATAAACGATATACTTTTATCTTAAAATCAGACAGTCCCAGGGTAGTAGCTGTTCAGTGCTGCAGCCTTGTGTAACGCCACGCCAGCAGAGGGAGCCCTCACCCATTGACTGCCTGTTGCTGCTCCCTCTGCTGCTTCTCTGGTAACTTCCTGTTTGGTGGCCTTAAAAGGAGGCCATTTACAAACAGGCCCTCGTGAAGTATTGTTTTGCTATAGCGGACTCTACCAAGCGTTTTCCTGTTTTCATTGCCCTGTTTTTTGATTATCACGATTTGGTTTCTTATCATAGTTTTGTCTTTGTTTTTGCCACAGTTTTGCCTCGTTCATTGCCATAGTTCTGTCTGGTTTCATTTCCTTGTTTATTTGTTACTTTTTGGACTGCTCTCTCTGGTTTTGGACTCTGCCTGTTTATTGGATTTACGCTCTCGCCTTGTCCTGGATATTACTGTTTGTTTGGTTATCGACCCTGCCTGTCTTGACTACGATCTGTTAATAAAAGCTCGCAGTTGGATCTTACACACTTCCCACGAGTCCTGCTCATTACAGAATACTTCGCCTCCCCGAGATCCAGTGGCTTTTTGGAATACAGATCATCATGGACCCTGCATCACGCCTCGTTCAACTCCGACAAGGTAACCGGCCCGTTGAGCAGTATGTCATGGACTTCTGTGAACTGTGTCACCAGGTAGACTTCAATGATACATTTCTTCTGGACATTTTCCATTTTGGTTTGGACAAAAGCATATCACGTCTTCTGCCACGCAATACCTCACACTGGACTCTCGAAAGTTATATTGATCTAGCACTCCGATTAAGCGGCTCACCTTTTACTGTCGGGATTGTGGACGAGGGACCCCGCAATCTTACAGTAACCACCACACCACAACCAGCTCATGTCACATCTCCTGCTCCAAAGCCTGCTCACGTCATGCCTGCCAAGCCAAAGTCTGCTCAAGTCACATCCACCAAGCCAAGGTCTGCTAACGTCACGTCTGCCAAGCCACAGCCTGCTCACGTCATGTCTGCCAAGCCACGGCCTGCTCACGTCATGTCTGCCAAGCCACGGCCTGCTCACGCCATGCCTGCCGCTCCACGGCCTGCCGCTCCAGGGCCTGCTCACGCCATGCCTGCCGCTCCACGGCCTGCTCACGCCAAGCCTGCCGTTCCAGGGCCTGCTCACGCCAAGCCTGCCGTTCCAGGGCCTGCTCATGCCAAGCCTGCCGTTCCAGAGTCTGCACCTGTCATGGCCGCCCGTCCAGAGCCTGCACCTGTCATGGCCGCCCTCCCACAACCAGCCCACAAGATGGCTGCCATCCCAGAGCCAGTCCACAAGATGGCCGCCTTCCCAGAGCCAGTCCACAAGATGGCTGCCGTCCCTAAGTCAGTCCACAAAATGGCCGCCACCCCCAAGCCAGTTCACAAGATGGCTGCCGTCCCAGAGCCACTCCACAAGATGGTCGCCGTCTCCAAGCCACGCCTCATGATGGCCCACGTGCTGGACTCACCCCTAATGGCGGTATGGGTAGCTAAAATGGCTCTCCCTCACGTCACGGCAGCTACCCCTGATTCAAGTCAAGCCGCAGAGCCAAGTCAAGCCGCAGAGCCAAGTCAAGCTGCAGGTGCATCTTCAAAGTCAGGTCAAGTTGCAGCAGCGTCTCCTGTGTCAAGTCAAGCTACAGCTGCCGCTCCAGAGTCAAACCATGTTACAGTTGTAGCTTCCAAGTCTAGTCGAGTTCCAGGGTCAAGTCAAGCTTCAGAGTCCGGTCAAGCTTCAGAGTTAAGTCAAGCAACAGAGTTAAGTCAAGCCAAAGCTGCTGTTCTCCATGAGTCAAGCAAGGACACAGCTGTTCCCCATGAATCAAGCCAAGTCACAGCTGTTTTCCACGAGCCAAGCCAAGATACAGCTGTTGTTCTCCACGAGTCAAGCCAAGTCACAGCTGTGCCCCACGAGTCAAGCCAAGTCACAGCTGTGCCCCACAAGTCAAGCCAAGTCACAGCTGTGCCCCACGAGTCAAGCCAAGTCACAGCTGTTCCCCACGAGTCAAGTCATGTTACAGCTGTTGTTCCTGAGTCAAGCCATGTTGTTCCTGAGTCAAGTCAAGTTACAGCTGGGTTGTCTATGTTATGTCCAACCACAGCTAATTTCCATGAAACAAGCCAAGTTACAGCAGATCTTCACGAGTCAAGTCAAATTGCTGCTGTCTTCCCTGAACCAAGCCACACCACAGTTGATCTCCATGAGCCAAGTCAAGTTGCTGCTGTCGTCCATGAGCCAAGCCAAGCCAAGCCACGGTTGTTCTTCATGAGCCAAGTCAAGTTGCTGCTGTTGTTCCTGAGCCAGGCCAAGCCACAGTTGATCTTCATGAACCAGGTCAAGCCACAGCAGACCTCCCTGAGTCAAGTCAGGCCACAGCAGACCTCCCTGAGTCAAGTCCGGCCACGGCAGGCCTCTCTGAGTCAATTCAGGCCACGGCAGGCCTCCCTGAGCCAAGTCAAGTCACGGCAGACCTCCATGAATCAAGTCAAGGAACTGTTGTCCTACCAGAACCTCACTAGGTCCCCTCTGACCTTCTCAAGCCACCTCATGTATCAGCTGACCCCGCAGAGCCCACACTCCCAAGCCACGCAGTGCCCCCGCTCCCAAGCCACAAGTCCATAACATCCACACCCTCAAGGTCAACAGACATCCCACTGTCTACTGTGCTGCCTGTAATGGCTGTTGCCATTTTCAGTGTGTGGGCTGCACACTGTGCTCCAGAGGCCTCGTCCGTCCACAAGTCTGCTCCAGAGGCCTCGCCTGTCAACGAGTCTGCGCCAATGCCCCCAGAAGTGGCAGCTCCGGCTGCAGAATCTCCTAAAGGGGCGGTGTTTGCCCACGGACTCTCTGCCTGTCCTGTCACGGCCATGAAGGCCATTTATGACTTCCCTGCCACACCTACCCAAGAACCTGCGCCCATGCCCCCAGAGGTGTCAGCGCAAGCTGTAGATCCTCCCATGGGGGCGGCGTCCCATGATGAACTCTCTGCCTGTCATACCACGGCCAAGGAAATTGTCCGTGAACACACTGCTCTGCTATGGATCTCACTAGCTCCACTGTGGATATCTCTGCTCCTGTCTGTTCTGCCTGCTCTTCCAACCTCGCCATGGTTTCCTGCTCTGCCTGCTCTGCCTGCCTTGCCATGGCTTCCTGCTCTGCCTGCCTCACCATGGCTTCATGCTCTGCCTGCCCTGCCATGGTGGCCGGCTCTCCCTGCTCCACCATGGCTCCAGGCTCCTCCGAATCAAGCATGGTGGACTTCTGCTCCAAGGTTCCATTGCCTGCCACTGCTCCATGACCCAGGCCCTCCAGTGTTTCACGGTCTGCCATTGCTCCACGGCCCAGGTCCTCCAAGTTTCCACTTTCTGCTACTGCACCACGGCCCAGGCCCTCCAGTGTTCCACTGTCTGCCATTGCTCCACGGCCCAGGACCTCCAGTGTTCCACTGTCTGCCACAGCTCCACGGCCCAGGTCCTCCAGGGTTCCACTGTCTGCCACAGCTCCACGGTCCAGGTTCTCCAAGTTTCCACTGTCTGCAACAGCTCCATGGCCCTGGTCCTCCAAGGTTCCACTGTCTGCCACAGCTCCACGGTCCAGGACCTCCAGTGCTTCACTGTCTGCCACTGTCCCATGGCCCAGGTCCTCCAGCACTTCACTGTCTGTCCCTGCTCCACGATCCAGGCCCACCTCCTCTGTACGGACCTGGCCCCCCGTCCCACCCCCTGTTTTGCCTCTGTTCCCCCACCCTCCTGGACTGTTGTTGTTTTGAGCGCCAGGAGTCGCTCCTAGGAGGGGGGATTCTGTAACGCCATGCCAGCAGAGGGAGCCCTCACCCATTGACTGCCTGTTGCTGCTCCCTCTGCTGCTTCTCTGGTAACTTCCTGTTTGGTGGCCTTAAAAGGAGGCCATTTATAAACAGGCCCTCGCGAAGTATTGTTTTGCTATAGCGGACTCTACCAAGCGTTTTCCTGTTTTCATTGCCCTGTTTTTTGATTATCACGATTTGGTTTCTTATCATAGTTTTGTCTTTGTTTTTGCCTCAGTTTTGCCTCGTTCATTGCCATAGTTCTGTCTGGTTTCATTTCCTTGTTTATTTGTTACTTTTTGGACTGCTCTCTCTGGTTTTGGACTCTGCCTGTTTATTGGATTTACGCTCTTGCCTTGCCCTGGATATTACTGTTTGTTTGGTTATCGACCCTGCCTGTCTTGACTACGATCTGTTAATAAAAGCTCGCAGTTGGATCTTACACGCTTCCCACGAGTCCTGCTCATTACACCTGGTTTGCTCTGTTATGGAAGTACAAGTGTCGTTCCTCACTTATTTTTTCGAGTCACTTATTTTTATGGTAAGGAACAAAATTTTCTTAAAACACAATTAAGCCATTAGAAACTCAACAAATATGGCAAAGTCAGCAGAGCTCTCACAAAAGCTATAGAGAAGAAACAGTTTTATTATAATACAGTCTAAGGCTACATGAAGACTTCCAAGACATTATAAGTTCATAGAGACACAGCTGGCAGCCTTATTCCTTATAAATTGTATTGTACCAAAAAAAAAAACAAAAAAAAACCTTTGTGTGTTGATCAGAGCAACTGAGAAAACCCTGCAACGTACAGCCAAAGACTTGCAGGATAACCTAACAAAAGGAGGAAAAACTTTTCAATGCAGTGTATAAGAAGAACACTAGACAAGTATGGCCTTTATGTTGAGGCATCTTGCCGAATATCACTCTTGACCAAAAAGAGCAAAAAGGCTGACTTGAACTTGCTAAAATTCATTGGGATAGACCTGTGGAGTTCTGGAAGAATGATTTATGGAGTGATGTGACCAAACTGGAACTTTTAGGACCTATGGTTCAGTGGTATGTCTGGTGGAAAAAAAGGCAAAGCTTATAAGCAGAAGAACATCTCCATCTCCATCGTCAAACTTGGAGGTGGGTCAGTCCTGTTATGGGGGTGTTTTACTGCACCAGGAAGTAAAAATCATGACCGTATGAAGGATATCATGGATTCTTTGAAGTATCAGGCCATTTTGGCAAGAATTGTGATGTCTTTGGTGTAAAGACTGAAGCTGATGATCAATGGACTTTCCTGCAGGACAGCCATCCAAAAATCTACTTATGCTTGGTTCAGGGGTCAGTCATAAAATATTCTTGAGTGGCCTGTTTAGTCTCCAGATTTAATTCTCATTAAAAATATTTGGTTGAATTTGAAGAAAGCAGCGGCAAAGTAAAACCCAAAGATTATCAGTGATCCGAAAGCTTTTTCAGGAGAGAAATGGGCCAAGATTGTAGTACAGCGGTGACAGAAGCTTCTAAGCACTTCCACGCAGCATTTATTGGTGGTTTTAAAGAATAAAAGATTGTGCACCAAATTTTACTTTTGGGCATTGAATAAGTTTTGAACATGAACGTTTAAAGCCAATTTGATTTTTTCATTATTCATCAACTTTATTTTCTTAGAATCAAATGTTATTGAATAAACTTTCTCTAATAGTATACTGATAGCTTTGTTGAATTGTTTTCATAAAACTTTGTTCTCTGCAGCAAAGGTCAAGGGGGTTGAAAAATTTTGATTGCAACTGTACATACATACATACATACATATACAGTCATGTGAAAAAGTTAGGACACCCCATTGAATTCCATGGTTTTCCGTATCAGGACATCATTAAAACAAAACTGGTCCTTGGCTGGTCTTAAAATTTCGAAAATAAAACCTCAGATGAACAACAACACATGACAAATTGCACCGTGTCATTATTTACTGAACAAAAATAAAGCCAAAATGGAAAAGCCATGTGTGACAAAGTTAGGACACCCTTACTGTTAACATTGGAATTAAGAGGGTAAATAACAGTCAAGCACTGCTAATCAAATACCTTTGATTAACTG
The DNA here is from genome assembly GCA_036247105.1 of Cirrhinus mrigala. Classification (NCBI taxonomy): domain Eukaryota; kingdom Metazoa; phylum Chordata; class Actinopteri; order Cypriniformes; family Cyprinidae; genus Cirrhinus; species Cirrhinus mrigala. Next base: position 2,221,949 of record JAMKFB010000189.1, on the reverse strand, counting down.
ATCATCAGGAAGTCTGAGCGCCTCTATAAAAGCATAAGCTTTGGCAGTTTGCTGGTCTGGAGCCTTCAGGTGTTTATTAATACAATGCCAAGGAGGTAAGACATCAGCAATCATCTTAGAGAAGCAATTGTTGCTGCTATAAATCTGAGAAGAGTAATACGCCCATTTCCAAACTATTTGAAGGTTATTCACAAGTGGAAGACATTTAAAACAGACACCTCTCCTTCCAAGAGTGGACGTCCCAGAAAATTCACCGCAAGATCAGACTGTGTAAAGCTCAGAGAAATGGCAGACAACCCAAGAACTACACCTCAGACTCTACAGCCCTCAGTTAACATGTTAAATGATAAAGTTCATGACAATATCATTAGGAAAATATGGGACAAAAATGGCATGTTTGGAAGGCTTGGCAAAAGAAAGCATCTTTTATATAAAAAAAAAAACATTGCAGCACAGTTTAGGTCTGCAAAGTTGCATCTGAACAAAACACAAGTCTTCTAGAATAATGTCCTTTAAACAGACGAGACCGACGTGGAGATGTTTGGCCGTAATGCACAGCGCCAAGTTTGGTGAAAACCTAAAGAGCATATCAGCACAAACACCTCATACCAACAGACAAGCATGCTGGAGGAGGGCTGATAATTTTGGGCTTGTTTTGTAGCCACAGGACCTGGGCACCTCACAGTCATTGAGTTGGCAATGAACTCCTCTGGATATCAAAGTACTCTAGAGTCAAATGCGAAGGCATTTGTCCGACATCTAATGTTGGGCCAAAATTGGGTCTTGCAACAGGACAATATCCCAAGCACACCGGAAAATCTACAACAGAAAGGATGAAAAGAAAAGAATCAAAGTGTTGCAATAGCCCAGTCCAAGTCCAGAGCTCATCCTGACTCAAATGCTGTGGTGAGAGCTGTGCATAAACAAATGCCCACAAACCCCAATAAACTGGAGCAACGTTGAAAAGAAGAGTGTTCCAAATTCCTCCAGAACGATGTGAAAGACTGAAGTCACACAGAAAATGAATGCTTCAAGTTATTGCTGCTACAGGCAGTTGACTCATAGGGTGTCCTAACTTTGTCACAAATGGCTTTTCCCTCTTGGCTGTATTTTTCTTAAATAAATAATGACACTGTGTGACATGTCATGTGATGATGTTTATCTGAGGATTTATTTTCCAAATTTTAAGACCTGCCAAGGACCAGATAATTTTTTATTATGTCCTGATACAGAAAACCATGAAATTCAATAGGGTGTCTGGACTTTTTCATATGACTGTATATATCCAGATATAAAGACAGGTTTCTATTAAGAATCATCCAATCCTTTATTAAGATGACATTTTTTGCAGTATATCAATATTCACTACATATATAAAAAAGCTTTGTGCCATTTTGCTGTGTTGTGACATTATAGTTACAGTGTATTCAGTGAAATTATAGTAATTAGAATTCAGAATTTTGTAAAAGGAGTGGATTACAACTTTTAACACATTTCACTGTATAGAACAGGATGAAGATTGATGTCTTGGTCTACTATTAATTGCTGCTATCTGCTCTCTGTGCTGCTGCTGCAGCGCTTCCATGTTCTGTGCATTTCTTTGTTCCATATTCGCTATCAACTGTGCGAACTCTCTGGACTTTCTCTCCTCTGCCTCATTATTCTTCCTCCTCAACTCCTGTATCTCCCAGTTCATTTGGTTAGCTTTCTCCTGAAAGCCTCTCTCCATCATGGCAGTCTGTTCCCTCAGCTTACTGTCCATGGCGCGATTCATCTCCTGTTTTTGGACCAACATCTCCGTGTTCATTTTCTGCGTGATCTGTCTCACCCTCTCCTCATTATTCTGCTGTTCAGTCACCATCTTCATCTCCAGCTGACGCTGCCTCTCATCCTGGGCCTTATTCTTCTGTTCCAGAAGGACTGCCCTCTCTCTCTCCTCTGGTCAGCCAAAAAAGAAGTGGATGAAAAACAAACCACAGTGTTCAAAACTATAGTAGATATGGAATAGTAAGACTCTCTCAGATTCTGGCCATCGCCTTACTTGAAAGAGCAGTTTTAAATTACCCTTCACTACCTTTTCATTTAACTGAACCTCAACCCTAACTGTACAAATGGGTTGATTCTATTCATATTATCATGTTTAGTGCTTACTGTGTCTACTATGTTAAAACACACACACACACACACACACACACACAAAAAGCTCCTACCACAAATCCTTCTATCATTTTCAGTTAGTTTATTATCAGCCTTCAGAATGGATGTGGTTACTGGAACCTTTTGCTCTAGAAATTTCTCCAACACCTCAGTAATCTATAAAGAAACACAGAAAGAGTAAACATATTGTTAAAAACATTATGCAGTTAATTCACATTCAAAATATATACCATAATGTCATCATCACTATCATAATCATAATTAAGACAGTGATACATTTTAAAAACACATGTTAATAATGTAACATTTATGACCTTGACTTCTTTATTGGCCTGTGCATTGTACTGATTCACAATGTTGTTCAGATCCTCGCAAAAGAGATTGTAACCACCAGCTCTGGCATAAAATCCTTGATTGATCTTCTCTGTCATTGGTTCAGAAAGAACTGTTAAAAGACTTTCACATTTTGCCTTGGAAGCCTTCTCATTGTTCCCGAGATAGCTGTCAAACTGATGATTGATGGCTTCCTAAAACAGCAAAACAAAACAGGAAGAATTCTGAATGTTCATTTTTTAACTTTCTTCCTATCTGTCTAATTATTTAGCAGATGCTTTTATCAAAGCAACTTTCAAGCAATATCTACCTACTAATGGCAGAAGCTACCATGCAGTGTTTTATCAGCAAGAGGTTTAGTGTCTCTACACACTGGTTTGAACTGGGAACCTTTTGATCCTCAGTCATTTTCTCTACCCCCTGAACCACTGTCTTCCCTACACAGTACAGGTAAAATATTAGACATTACTAAGAAAATGAAAATAGATGTCTATTTAATTTACAGTAATGAGAAATTGTGGTCAAACATTTATAAGTAGCTAGTTTAATAGATTGTCAAATTCTAGGTTATGGAGGCCATTCTTGAGTTCCCTCTCTGAGTTCCCTGTCAACTCAAAGGAGTTACGGCCTGTATCAGCTCAACCTTGGTTGCCTCTTCCGCTGACCTCACAGTGATCTCCTGTTCTGTTGGTTTCACTGTGGAGGTCTTCAACTCCACCTGCTCCACCATGGTCTCCTGATCTGCTGTGTTCCCTGATCAGCCTGCTCTAACAGTGAGAGCTATCCAACATGATAGCGAATCATGACACTTTTTCACTTCTCACTCCTTCACATTTAGGACTCTAATAGTTTTAATCCTATTTTCCAATAACTGACTTAAAACCATCTATTCTTGTCATTAGACATGACAATTCCCACCTACCTCTAAAGATGTCAAGTACTTCCCATCACTGTCCCTGAAGGAGCGTTTCATGAAGGTTTGTGTTGCCATACGACTGAAGCATTGGTGTTTTGAGGTGATTTCATTCAGTTCCAGGGGGAAGGACTTCTTAAGCTTCTCCATTTCACTCTGGTACATGTCAATGCCCTCCTTCACCGCAGCCTCATTCTCAATCACTGCCATGGCAATCACAGCATTCTCCAGACATGGCACAGCCCCACTGGAGATGGTGTCCACATATGTTTTTGCAAGATGGCCCAGAACTTTAAGAAGGCAGAGGAGTACAAGTAATGTAAAAATAAATGGATGCTATGACAGGCAATCTTATCAAAACAGAGAGGCTTTATTTTTAAAGCAGAGTTTTTAAAGTCATTAAGTTGTCTGGGAATAAAGATGCAAAGACAGAAAACATTTAGGCCCTGGACACACCAAACCGATGATCAGCTGTTGGCCAATGTCAGGCCATCGGTGAGCATCTGTCGGGCTAGTTTTTTTGCTGTGTTCCACACATCTGCTGCAATTTTCCTTATTCAAGAACGACAACTCTGATTGGATGTTCAGTTTAACGAACGAGTCAGTGCACAAGAATTAAAGTGAAAGTGATAAAAACGAGTAAGTCAAGATGGCACAAAAAGAAGGTTGTTTTAAAGTTATCTTACACAAGCATGGCAATATTTTCATAACAACACAAGTTGCTTAAAATGAATAAAGTTATCAACATAACTGATGTTAAAAATGGTAAGCAAGCACTGCTTTGTTTATGCTTCATGTATAATTCCTTAAATGCAGGCATATAAACCAAAGGTCTTGTTTGCAGTCAGCTGCCTATGCACTGTGTTCAAGCACAGCTATTTGGTCCAGATGCAGCCGATTCAAGGCAACAACACCACTAGTTCTTTGAATTTGGCTTGGTGTGTCCTAGCATTGGTTTCACTGAACACCTTTGATAACGATGGAACTTGCGCTCGTAGTTGCTTTTGGGAAACGCACTCCAGTTTGAGTTACCATTGACTTCCATTTATTCGGACAAAAACTGCTCCGGTTACTAACGTAACATTGGTTCCCTGTGACAAGGGAATGTATATGGGGAAAGTCCTGTTTACTGTTACCAAAGCCTGATTTGGTAACGTTTGTGTAGCTCCACAAACCAACACATTCACATGCAGCTTATAGCACGGCACGTGACGCAACGCTCGTTCCCTTAGCTCAGGGAACCGAGGATACGCTAGTAGAACCCAGACATGAAGGCCCCACAGCTATGGCTGGGGGTGCCAAATCATGCCCTTCGCCTATGAGAGAAAGTCCTTCAGGACAGTCGTGTCCTAGGGTCAGAGGCAGTTAGAGAATTGGACTTGTAACCCGAAGGTCGTGGGTTCGTGTCTCAGGTCCGGCAGGGATTGTAGGTGGGGGGAGTGAATAACCATCCTTAATACCATGACTGATGTGAGACCCTTGAGCAGGGCATCAAACCCCCAACCGCTGGGTGTGTGTGTGTTTTTTAGTTTATTCACTATTCACTGCTGTGTGTGCTCTTGGATGGGTGAAATGCAGAGCAAAAATTATGAGTATGGGTCACCATACATGGAACCACCACACACATCATGTCCTTTCCTTTTCCTTCCTCAGTTAAATTGGCTGCTATTGGACCAATCGTGGGACATGGCATCTTGCTGCATCAAGTAATAAGCTGGGCAGTGAGAGTTATCTTCTGAGCTGAAGAGGTCGACCTCTGCCCTCCCGAAGACATACCAAATCATTTGAACCATCTGAAGATGTAGTCTAAATTCTCCTGTAGCTACATTGCCTCTGGACAGCATGTGTCTCAGTGAGAGGAGTTTGCTCTGTGCCCGAAATAGGAGGTGCCAAGCCATCCTGTAAAGGGAGTGTGACCTGAGATCACCTTGGTGATTGATGTACGCTACCACCATCATGTTATTTAGAAACCAGCTTAAAACATCCGGGATGGCTTACCAGCCTGGAGCCGGATGGCAAGTTGTTGTACAAATGGTGGCTCGCCATAAGGTGGTGATGAACTGACTTTCGTGGTAATTAGGAGAGGAGAACTGTGCTTGTGGGTCCGCCATCACAGCAGTAGTTTGCCTGGGTAAAACCCACTGGCAGATCAAAATGCTGCAGGGAGAGTGAATCATGTGGGACCTGTGCCGAGGTGAGATCACTCATGCCCGGTTGCTCAGCCGCTGTCACTGAAGAAGGCAACCCGCGAGTGAAGCAGAGTGAGACACGCTCTCATAGTATGAGTGTGCAGCCTCAGTGTGGGCATGGCTCAGGCAAACAGTGCACTCAAATACAAAGCTGTCAGCAATATGAATCATTGGTGACAGCATTCTCCACTGATCCGCATAAAAAGATCCCACCGCTCGATGCAGAAGAGTGGTCACTGATCCTCATGGGTAAAACACACTGGCAGATCAAAGTCCTATGAGGAGAGTGAAACAAACGGGACCTGTGCTGGCATGAAATCACTCAAGCCTGATCACCTAAACCGTGAGTTCTTCCATTTCTTTCTCGGAGGCAGCTAGGAGAGGAGAAACATGAGCAAGGACAGACTCATGCTTTCGCATCAAAAGCAGCCTGTCTCAGCGAGATCACTCAAACCCTCTTGCACAGCTTCGTCACTCCACCGCTGCTTTTACAAAGCTCACTGAGAGAGGAGAACAGGAGAGTGGGGCTGCCTTCATTGACGAAGGTGATCCGTAAACAGTGAAGAGTGAGACTCATACTCTCTGTGAGAGAATTCCATCTTAGTGAGTGAATAGCCTCTGCATGGGCATTGTCTAGACAGGCGACACACCCACTCCGCTCTTCTGCATCGTGCAAAGAAACCCTGCCCGAGCCACACTCGCAGCGTGACATTTGCAACAACATCGCTAGAAATATGCTCTTACACCCCACTAGATGACTTCAGGGGAAGGCTTCTACAGCAGTGAGCAGGCTGAGCTTATTCCTTCCTTTCTGGCTTCTTTGTTTCACTGAAGGAAAAAATTGTGATGAAATGGCACTCTGAGGTGATTTATAGAGGTGGGCTCTGCCCTTTCTGGTGGGCTAAAGCACCATTGGTTTGTGCAGCTACACAAACGTGAACAAATCAGTCTTCAGTAACGGAGTAAACAGGAGTTTTCCCATACTGCGTTGTACGCAACGGGAGAGACTGTTCGAAATGGAACCATAGACAGTTCTCAAAATATATTATTCTATATTCCAAAAAAGAAAGACACAGGGTTAAAATGAAATGAGGGTGTTTAAATGATAGAATTTTCATTTTTAGTGAACTTTAAAAGACTAGTGTTTAAAAGAGTTTAAAATAGGGTGTTGTAGCTACAGCAACAATACTAATATAAAATGGTGATTAATACAGTATTTGTTGAAAAGCTAGTGATACCTGGACTGTGGCTACTATCAATATTGAATACATCAGCAAGACATGCAGTATGTTTAACCACAAACACATCACATAAAGCAGAGTTGTATAGTGCGACATATGTATGCTACCACTGTATGCTGCACGTATGTACCACATGTGATACAGGTTTGCGTGTTCATAAAACAGCTGCTTAGTAGTGTGAAGTAATTTTGTTGTGCTTGTTCATATGTGTGATTATACTTAGTAGTTATGGGTGTGCGTTATGACGACTTTGAATCTGGAAGATTAAAATGTTTCAACGATCTTCTTTTGAAGAAATATCGTAATGTTGTGCTACAGCGGACATTCTATCAGTTGCAGTTCTGGTGCATCCACCTCAATATACTGTACAGCACGACGTGCATTCACATTAAATTGTGGACTGAGTTTTAATTCGGTCACATTCAGACTCCATTTCCCATGCTCCTTCATACCTGGGACTGACACACCTACACACACACCTGCACCTCATTATCCACACCATATAAGCCACACACACACACACACACACACACACACACACACACACACACACACATCACCTCCCCGCAAAGTCTTGATTTGCCACGGCTGTCATTTCTGAGCGTTTATTCATTCATTGTTTTTGCCTACTCGTTATCGACCTTGGACTGTTCATCGTTTGTGATTCTCCTCTGTGTATTTTCGACCCGGATTGTTCTTTGACTTCTGCTGTTACGCCGCCTGTACTCTGCCTGCCTTATCGTTTACACTTTGTGTTTATCCTCTGAGGACTCTGTTTGCTGGTGATTGACCCTGTTCTGTTTGACACTGCAATAAAGCTGCATATGGATCCAAATAACCCTGAGTCTTTGTTACAGAAGACTTCGCCCCACAGTGATCCAGCAGCAGTGGCTCAGTTATCGTCTGAACTCTCCGCCCAAGCCACTCAGCTCGCCACGCATCATCCTCAGTTGACTCGGTTGACTACTCTTACCGAGGAGCTCGTGAAAACTCTGCAGAGCCTTCAGATAACGCCATCCGCACCAGCGCCCATGGCCGCCACAGCACCAGCCCCGCCCGCCATTTCGTCAGCCCACGCCTTGCCTTCCCAGGAAAATTCGACGGGGATCCAGCTAAATGTAAGAGCTTTTTACTCCAATGCTCTCTATTTGTTAATCAACAGCCAGCTTTGTATCCCACTGACTCAAGCCGCATAGTGTTTGTTTGTGCTTTACTTACCGGGAGGGCTTTGGATTGGGCAACCGTGATGTGGCGTGCTGACGGTCCCATTTCCCCACCTTTCCCAGCTTTCTTGCACCATTTCCGTGAGGTTTTTGAGCACCCTGCAGGAGGGAAAAGTGCCGGGGATCAACTGCTGGGTCTATCGCAAGGGAGAAGAATGGCTGCTGATTAAGCTTTAACATTTTGTACTTTGGCTACTCAAACCACGTGGGTCGAGGACACACTTAAAGTACTGTTCCATCCAGGGCTATGTCAAGAGCTACAATCAGAGCTGGCTTGTCGTGATGAGGGTCTTCACGAATATATTAAACTAGCCATTCAAGTGGATAATCTCATTCGCTTTCGGCGTCCTTCACGCACCTCAACTTAGACGGCAGACCCCTAGGAGAAGGAAGGGTGCAGAGCATCACCGAGGGGGTACAGATGCAAGTTGGAGCTCTGCACAATGAAATCATCCAATTCTACACCATACAATCACCTCATCACACCATAATTCTGGGACTTCCCTGGCTGCATAAACATGATCCTCGCATTTCATGGAGGGACGGAGAAATTCGGCAGTGGAGTGCTACCTGCCCGGAAAACTGCCTTCCCACCATCCGGCCTCTGCGCACAAGCACACCTCCACTATCTGAACTCTCTCCGGATGCAGTTGACCTCTCTTCAGAGTATGAGGACCTCAAGATGGCCTTCAGCAAGGAGAAGGCCTCCCAGTTACCACGCCATCGCTCAGTGGACTGCGCTATCGAGTTGCTACCTGGTCAATCACCTCCCAAGGGACTGATCTTTCCCCTCTCACAACCTGAATCTGAAGCCATGAGTAACTACATCAAGGAAGAGTTAGCTAAGGGGTTCATCTGTCCGTCCACGTCACCGGCTTCTGCAGGATTCTTCTTTGTGAAAAAGAAGGATGGAAGTCTTCGGCCATGCATTGACTATCGCGGTCTTATTGAGGTAACAGTCAAGTTTACCCCCTACGTCTCGTTCCAGCAGCCTTAGAAAAACTCTGTCAAGCTAGATACTACACTAAACTAGACTTACGTAACGCTTATAACCCGATCCGCATTCGAGAGGGTGATGAGTGGAAGACTGCCTTTTCAACCACTATGAGTACTTAGTCATGCCCTTCGGCCCAGCTAACTGTCCATCCATTTTTCAGTCTTTCATGAATGATGTCTTCCGAGACATGTTAGACAAATGGGTCATCATATACATTGACGATATCTTGATTTATTCTGACACCCTGTCAGAGCATATTCAGCACATACGCACAGTCCTCAAGCGCTTAACCCAGTACCAACTCTATGCCAAGTTAGAGAAGTTCGAGTTCCACCGAACCTCAACTTCCTTCTTTGGATACATCATCAGTCAAGAGGGAGTAGCCATGGATGAGAAGAAGGTGGAGGCTGTGCTAAAATGGCCACAACCCCGAACACTCAAGGAACTGCAGCGCTTTTTGGGGTTCACAAATTTCTACAGGCGCTTTATCCAAAATTTCAGCTCCGTGGCAGCACCCCTGACCGCCATGACTAAACGTCAAACCACTCGGCTAACCTGGTCTCCAGAAGCCCTTCATGCATTCGATGAACTACGTGAACGGTTCACTTCAGCGCCCATTCTCTGACATCCAGATTCTAATGAACCGTTTATAGTCGAAGTGGACGCATCTAACACAGGTGTGGGGGCAATTCTCTCTCAGTGGCACGGAGACCCAGCCAAGATGTATCCGTGTGCCTACTTTTCATGAAAACTCTCACCTGCGGAATGCAACTACGATGTAGGAAATCGTAAACTTCTAGCCATGAAGTTGGTTCTGGAGGAATGGCGGCACTGGCTGGAAGGGGCAAAACATCCATTCACCATTCTTACTGACCACAAGAATCTTGAATACCGTCGGTCAGCGAAAAGATTAAACCCTAGGCAGGCCAGATGCACTCTATTCTTTACTCGTTTTCAGTTCACCGTCACCTATCGACCCGGCTCTAAAAACACCAAGGCGGATGCCCTCTCTCGACAGGCTGAGACCTCTCCTCACCCAGATCACCAAGAAAACATAATTCCTACCACCCTTTTGTTGGCACCCGTTCAGTGGGACACAGAGATCGAGCAAGCTAACCAACAACAACCACCACCTTCTGAATGTTTGCCAGGGAAGCTATTTGTACCCGAAACACTCAGACATCGACTGCTCTCTCAAGTTCACAGGGTCCCCAGTTCTGGTCACCCCGGGATCAATGCCACAATCCAACTACTATGAAATCGATTCTGGTGGCCCACATTAGCAACAGAAACCATACGCTTTGTCAACAACTGCTCCACTTGTCAAACCACCAAACCTTCCAAGCACTTACCTGCTGGCCTATTACAGCCTTTACTGCTTCCTCAATGACCATGGTCACACATAGCCATCAACTTCATTACAGACCTACCCAACTCTCAAGGTAATACACTCATCTTCACCATAATCGACCGATTCTCCAAAGCCTGTCGTCTCATCTCTCTGCCAAAGCTGCCCTCAGCATTCGAAGCTGCCAAACTCCTTTGCAACCATGTATTTCGTCTTTATGGCCTCCCTGAAGACACTGTCTCGGATCGTGGACCCCAGTTCACCTCCAGAGTGTGGTCATCATTCCTTAAACTTCTCAACGTGAACGTCAGTTTAACCTCCGGATACCACCCGCAATCCAACGGACAGACCGAACGCTTGAATCAAGAGATTGTACGATTCCTTCGATCCTACTGCCACAATAATCAATCAGATTGGAGCCGCTACCTCACGTGGGCGGAATACGCTCAGAATTCCCTTGTCAAACCTGCCACAGGCATCACACAATTCCAATGCATCCTTGGTTATCAACCACCCATGTTCCTCTGGTCTGGCGAACCATCCAACTTACCATCCGTCACTGACTGGTTACACCGCAGTGAAGAAACTTGGGATCAAGCTTACACTCACTTATCACGTGCAATCAGAAAACAAACCAGAACAGCTAACCAACATCGTTGCCCAGGACCCCGTTATACTCCCGGACAGTGGGTCTGGTTATCCACCAGGGATTTACGCCTCAAGCTTCCATGCAAGAAACTCAGTCCCAGGTATGTTGGTCCATTCCAAATTATCAAAGAAATTACCCCAGTATCTTTTCACTTAGATTTACCTGCTAATTATCATATTTCTCCCACTTTCCACATGTCCCTCCTAAAACCCGCTGGTGGTCCGAGAGGAGAGCTGGAGGAGGAAGCCTAATCACAGACCTTCCCCATTCTGGTTGACGGTGAGGAGGCCTATCAGGTGCATGAACTCCTGGATTCCAGGCGCCAGGGAGGAGCACTCCAATATCTGGTTGATTGGGAGGGGTACGGTCCGGAGGAATGCTCCTGGGTCAACGCTGCAGATATTCTTGACCCTTCTCTCACGGATGAATTCCATCTGAGGTATCCGGAGAAACCGGCCCCTCGACCACGAGGTAGACCCCGGCGTTGTGCGCCTCCTCGTGTCAGGAGCCGCTTGCAGGTGGAGGGCTCTGTTACAGAGGAGGCTTCCGTACCACCTCCTCTGCACCACCAGAGGGAACCCTCTCCTGAGTTTTAATTCGGTCACATTCGGACTCCATTTCCCATGCTCCTTCATACCTGGGACTGACACACCTACACACACACCTGCACCTCATTATCCACACCATATAAGCCACACACACACACACACACACACACACACACACACACATCACTTCCCCGCGAAGTCTTGATTTGCCACGGCTGTCATTTCTGAGCGTTTATTTATTCATTGTTTCTGCCTACTCGTTATCAACCTTGGACTGTTCATCGTTTGTGATTCTCCTCTGTGTATTTTCGACCCGGATTGTTTTTTGACTTCTGCTGTTACGCTGCCTGCCCTGTACTCTGCCTGCCTTATCGTTTACGCTTTGTGTTTATCCTCTGAGGACTCTGTTTGCTGGCGATTGACCCTGTTCTGTTTGACACTGCAATAAAGCTGCATATGGATCCAAATAACCCTGAGTCTTCATTACAGTGGGTAACTAAACAGTAGCTGGTCCACATTTGATAGTAGAGGGGAAAATACTATGGAAGTCGACAGCAACTGTTGGGTTACCCACATTCTTCAACATAACCTTTATGTTCAACAAAAGAAAGAAACTAATTCAGTTTTAAAACAGCTTGAGAGTGAGTAAATGATGGTGTAAAAATAAAACACTCTGAACTGACAGATTACAGAATTTTCAGTTTCAGGTAAACGATTGTTTTAGTGTTAATAAAACAACAAACATTTACAGCTCATAATTTATGAACTTTAATACAGTTGCTTTAAAAAATATAATGGATGTATAAAGTGTATACAGTGTTTTATTTTAATATTTGTTCATTCAATTTCTTGAATTTTTCGCTACTGCTAAATACTGAAAAATAAAACTGCTGAATACCTGAAAAATAAAGCACTGTTTGTTTTATTTGTATATTATGTGTATTTTTAATGTATAACATTGTTCTTATTTTCTAATAAGAAATATTAAATAATGACAAAGGTTTTTATCTTCACCCACTTTGGCCTAAATGTCTGTCATTCTTTTTTATTTTATATTGTGTTATCTTCAAAAGCTTTTTTTACAACAGGGAAATTAGTAGTTAATCGTAAAGCCAACACGACAAAAAATCATGATAAAATCATGTGATATTCCTGAAAAAAATTGTGATATGATATTTATGCCATATCGCTCACCCCTAACTTGTGCTACAACTGTTTGGCCTGTGCAACAAAACTTCCAAGCTCTGTAGTACCAGTGCTATGTGCAAAAGAAGTTAACGCACAGCCCTGTAAAGCATTTTGAAGTGAATTTGAATCTTCCTGATAAGCTATTTAGAGTTGGGCGATATGACCAAAATCTCACACCATTATATGAATCATTTTCCATCACAGTAATGATGCACATCACAATTTAGAAATTCTGCCTGAAATGAGTTTTGTGTCTATACCAAGACTTTACTTCTTGAAATTATATATATCTATATATATTACTTATGCAGCTTGTTACTCTAATGGTGAATTGTTTATACATTACATCAACATATATCGCCCAACTCTAAAACTGCATGAAGGTTAAAGCATTAAGGCATAACAGAGATAGCAGTATAAATTTCTACAAAGCTGCTTTGAAAACAGAGTATGTGCATTGTGATAAACATTATAGAAATAAATCTGACTTGACATTACGTAGAAACACAGAACAAAACAAAAAACTTTGTCAACATGAACCAATGATTTACCTCTGCCAGTGACTGTGTATCCATCTTTCAGATTTTTCACTTTGCTCTGGTTAAAGATAAACTGGCAGAAACGATCCGAGGCCTCCAAGAATCGTTTTGAAATCTCTGCTGGGTCCAGTGTCTCCAGATAAGACACATTGTCTGGATTGGTTGGGAATGGAAAGGTGAAACATTTCCGAAATGGGAAATATTTTCGAATGCACTCTCTTGGAAGGTTGTAATTATTTACTTTCGTCGAGTTACCTTAAAGAGAACACAAAACTGTCCTTCAGTCAAAATACACTCAGTCCACGAAATAAAAACTGTAACAAGGAAACTATAAACTAGAGCCCAACTGATATGGGTTTTTGGGGGCCGATGCTGATATTAGGGAGTAAAAAAAGTCTGATATCACTATATCAGCCAATATTTTTTATGTGTATATTATAGTACAGTACCAGTCAATAGTTTGGACACACTTCCCATTCGTTTGTCCACACATATAACTTGCAGTGTACATAGAATACAGTATATAATAGGGCTGCAATAATACAGTTAATCCACGGTTCAATACGTAACTCGGTTTTTAATGACGGTTTTTGGTTCGGTTTTGATAGCTTGCCAAATAGGTGGGGTTTTTTTTTGCATCTACTTAACAACAAAATACTTCTGTAAACCTCTGTACACTGTAAAGCGTGGATTATTAAATGTCTGCTTAATATTCTTTTGAGAGAGGTATTATTTTTCTTATTTTTTACGCAAAATAGGATGGGAGGAGTTTCATTCATACTGGAAGCCAGAGGGCGCCCTCGAGCAGAAAATTCACATATGCGTCAAAGAAGTAGCACTGATTAGGTTCAGTTCCAGCTTCTCTAATATGGATAAAGGCATAACGTTAAACGTTTTGAATGATGAAATGTAAGGACGATAAACACTCGTCTGCAATAATATATGGTTTATTTGTGTTCTTCAAGCCATCTCGGGTATTTTCATAATGATATTTGTAAGCCATAATCGACATACAGTGTAGAATTTATTGTCTGCCTTATTCTATGATAAAAAGCCACATCAGATCACAAAAGGAAGTTATTTCAAACACTCGACTGATGCTGTGAAGTAAAAATAAGTTATAAATAATGTTCTCTTTCGTTGGACAACAGGTTTAGAAACTTATCATTGCATTTTATTAGATGGGAAGATGCTCTGCGTGTGTTGCTTTTTCAAATGTAAGCGGGAAGCGTTTCCTCATTTCAGCACCTGAAATCATGGGCACACACAGCAAATTCCGAGAGAAATAAAACAAGGAAATTATTTAAATGCAAAATTCACAAACAAGTATTGAACCGTGGATGTCGTACCGAACGGTTCGATATAATGTTGAGTATTGTGACATCCCTAATATATACATAACTAGAATATATAAACAATATTTTTGTGCAATGGTCACTCAAATGTGGTGACAACTTATTATAAATAGCTTTAAAACACAACTAGAACAAAATATAAAATAAATAAAAAACATGAGGATTCATGTTTAATAGACTAGTGTCTGTAAATATTAAACTGCAAAGACTATTGCGATTTGGTTTAAGTGTACTGACCTGTACACATCTACCCTATAATGATAAAAATCCATGCAGTGGTTTTTAATTTATCTGTAAAAAATAAATAATATATATAAATAATAATTTGTAATAAAATAGTATCCCCTTTTTCAAATCGAGCCATTCTCAGTCAGTGTGGCGTCACATTGACAGAAGCCACTCCCACGATAGCTCCCTCAAATATATATATATACATCTATATTCGCGCAAATCATTCATGATCCAGCTTCACTTACAGCGGAAGTGAGTATAAGGGTTTTTTTAACGAATCTTTACAATCGCCTTTCCTAATAACGTGCTAGTTAGCAAGTTTAACGGGTTAAATGCGGCTAAAGTAAACAGGCTTGTCACTCCCCAAAGAGAAGAGAGGGGCGGGGTGAGCAGAGCTCATTAACATTTAAAGCAAACTCGACCAGAACAGGATCAATTTTGCAGAGATGATTTTGGCAAGGTAAAAAAGCTGTTATTTACACTACCATTGAGAAATTTTAACCAAAGCATGTTATAGACTTTTCATTAAGACCCTAAAGAATCATATCAACTTGTGGAAAATGGGCATCCGATGACCCGTTTAAGGGATGAGGTTAACGTTGTGTAATTTAAACATTCAAAAAAGGAAACTTGTTATTGGCACAGTAGTTAACCAGAAAAATTAAAAATGGCACTTCATGCCCAAAAGTTTGCCAACCCCTGATGTAAATAAATACAGAAACCTAAAATAATTCACTGAAACAGACTAGAAAGGTTTGTTAACAGAATGATAAAGCACATGTTGATAATGCAGCTGTTAATAAAACTTTCAGGCCTTAAATATTACCTTGTTTTAGCTTCAGAGCAAATTCTAGGTATTCATCCTCTGTTGTGTCTTTACCATCGATGTTCAGCTGCAGAGTGAAGTCTCTCACAGCCCAGATGAAACTGGGGAAGAACTTCACAAACTCTGCATCATCTACAACTTCATCAGGTGATTTGATCTTGATGTGCTCTGTCAGCTCAGTGACATATCTGTTTAATGTGAGTCAAGGAACTGTTGAGCGTTTTGTGCCAGAGCTAAAAGTTATCTATATTGAAGGCCACATTACATTGATCCTGCTTCAAAATGACAAAACTGAAAATGAAATTTAAATCATGATCAGAAGGATACTGCAGACCCTCGATAGCTCTGTTGTCAATGGTTCCTCGACTGTTCAGGACTAGAGTGCTGCTCAGAAGGACAGCCAAAGAGAAGATCCTGGTGTCATGCTCTGAGTCGCCCTGAGACAGACAGGAAATGATTACATGAGACTACAGCCCATAACAGACACACAATTCCTGATATTTTAAATGATCTGTGATTGCGAGATTGGTGTTCAGAGTGATATTTGTTTGGTTTGGTTCGGTCACTACAAAAACTAAACAAACATGACAGCAAACATACATAACTTTGTCCATTCAACCAGGCCACTAAACCTGAATGACTGACTGACCGACCGACCGACCAACCAACCATCAGACAGAGAGCCATATAGATAATACATGATGGAACTACATTATCTTTAGTTTGTCACCTTGTCCACGTCCCCGAGTCCCTCAGTATCCAACAGCACCAGAGTGGTTCCTGCTTTAGTCGGGTGAGGCACACACCACATCCAGATGCCTTTCGTCTTGGACTCGATTGTGCTGCCCAGTGCAAACCCTGATAATGGCACACCAGAAACCCCACAATGACTTATATGCACGGGAGCTCGTTCATTTGTACGGCATGAGCGTTTGGATAGCATCTGTGCTGCTGACCTGTTTGTTTTCCTGCCAGTCGATTCATCAGGTAGGACTTCCCGGTGCGGTAGAGACCCACCACGGCCACCACCACCACTGGCTGCTGGATCTGCTCCAGAACCTGCAACGCTGACTGCTGGACAAACAGCTTCCCATCGGACGATGTGTCAATCAAGCACACTGGTTTGTCCATGGCCATTGGAGATATCCTTACGAAAAAGAAGTTTATTCAAGTATGCTATTAGTATACTTCTTTTAAATTAAAAAATAGGAAAGTATACTTTCAGTATACTTTTTATATACATCTCAGAAATATGTTTCAAATGACATAAGTATACTTGATTTATACTTAGAAAAATGTTAACTATATTTGAGCTATACTCAAACTATACTTGTGCTTTATATACTTATTAGAAATATACTTAAAGCGCTCCGATTATGCCATTTTAAAGGTTGCTAATGTTGTTCTATGAGACTCCTAAAACAGGTTTACATGTATGCAAGGTCAAAAAACACTTCAGTTTTCTCCAAAAACAGATTCAATTTTACCCCATTTCTAAATGATTCCTAAACGACTCGTGCGAAGCAGTTCGAAGAATCAGTCTCTCTAAACCCCTCCTTTCCGTGAGCCCTCACTGCTGTGATTGGTCAGATGGCGCAGTCCTTTATGATTGGTCTACCGCATACAGCGTGTCGGAGAACGAAACGCCCATTGCCATAACTGAATGACAGCCTTGGATTCCTGTTCTTTACATAAAAAGATGGCATCGATTTTACCATACCAATTCGTGCCAGAGTCTGACAATGAAATGGCTGAAGTGGCTGATCTACAAGTTAAGCACGGTCTGCCGTGGAAAGTGCTTGCAATTTGCTTATATAAGCGAAGCAAGCACACCTCCATGTTGTAAACTTCAACACTGTATAATGCATTAAGGGGCTGATCACACTGAACGCATTTTTGCAGCGAGAGGCGCCTTTTTTGAATTGTTCTCTATTGGCAGTGAGTGTTATGCGCGCTGTTCACATTTTTGCCGGAACGCTCTGAGCGCAAGTTGAAAAAAAAAGCAACTCTGAGCAGAAAAGCGCCCGACGTCATTGCGGTTTTTTCCATTATCCAATCGAATGAATGTAGAGGCGGGCCTTCTGTTGTGGTGACGAAAGTTTTACCGACGTTTAAAAAGTCCGGAGACTGCAGTGATGGAGGAGAAACTTTTGGTGTATATCGTGGGTTACCCGGAGCTGTATGTTTTAAGTTTTTTGCTGATATGACAGTTTACTAAACAGCTAAAAAGCAAAGATTTTAGAGTGCTCGCGCTATAATCCTCCGATTAGATTGACAGGACGGCTTATTTGATGGTTGCCTAGCAACATAAAAAACCACAATGCACTGCTCTTTTTTTAAAAGTCACCAGAAAAAGGCAGTGCGGTGCACCTCGCGTTTTCGGAACTAAAAAACGCGTTCGGTGTGATCGCGGCCTAAGTTTCATAGCACAGCGCTTTCAGCATTCGGTGTGAAAGCTGCTTTGTGCGCCATCCTTTATCATTACTCCTAGGGCTGGGAATTGCTTCCAAAGAGAATTGATTCCTCGATTCCAAGGTGTTGGGAATCGAGAGTTGATTCCAAAGGTTGGAATCGATTCCGTCAGGTGGAATCGACTCCCCATTCAGAGCAGTTTTCAGTTCAACAAAGCTTAAATATGGGTGCCTCTCAAACGAACGGCTGCATCGTACGAAGGCTCCATATCACGGCTGCTGTCATCAAACGTCACTGAACGTCGATTCACGAAAATAAACTGAATGAAAAGAGTTGGTACTGAGCACGTCGGAGTTTGAGCTTAAGTGGCAGAGAGTGCGCGTCTGACTGACAGAAAAACCACGAGCTCCTATGTCAGCTCTTATATCAGTGTTGTTGTTAATGTTCTGGTCATTTTGTTTCAGTGTCCACTTTGTTAATTTTGTGCAAAACATACGGTTAAAGTAAACATTATTCAGCTGAACTGTTGTAACGATGACGCTGAGGCGGCGTTAGAATCCATTTGCGGAAGTTTATTGCAAACAACAGAGAACATACACGTGTAACCAGGCAGCGGGTCGGTAACCAGAAAGCAGTCCAATCTTTCAACAGTCCAGGGGTAATCCATTAAACGTAGTGAGAAACCAGGCAATAATGTCAAACCGTAATAGCAGTCCACACAGGCAAACAATCCAATAGGGAAATCCAAGAAAACGGTAGTCAGAAAACAAAGCAGAATCATACACGTGTAAGCAAATCAGGATAATTAGAAAACGCTCGGTAAGGCAGGTAAACTGGCAATACTTCACGACGTGTGAGCACATGGTGAGTCCTTAAATACTGCCAAACAGGAAGTAGCAGTAGAAGCAGCAGAGGGAGCGTGCAGTCAGTATTCGGGAGATGGCTCCCTCTGCTGGCTTGGCATTACAATTGTACACATCTTTCTTCATTCATGCAATAAACGCATGTCCACTACTGCGCTGTGGGCTATGACTAAATTATAATATAATTTATCATATAATTTATAACTTGACAAAATTAGAATTTAAATACAGAAATGTATCATTTTAAAAAAACAAAAAAAAAAAAACAAAGCTTCATACTATGATCTAAGACCTTTATCCTACAGTCAATGCGAAATTAGGTTCCTCCGATCTCAAAAAATAAGAATCAAAAAAGAATCGAAAACCACAGTGAGGAATCGATTCGTGGAATTGAATCCCATCGATTCCAGAACCAGGAATCGGAATCGATTCCAAAGTTTTCGAATCGAACAGCCCTAATTACTCCAACTAATGAAACAGACAGACAGTCAAGCTGCATCAATCACAAATTGTCAGTCTACAGTGGGTCCACAGCTGAACAACAGAACTACAGAAGCATGATTTAGCCGGTTAGCATGACATGTGCAGGGTTGTTACACAACATAACATACACAACTACGTATTTTGAACGATCGCTAGAAAATACAATCTTTGTAGATTCATCTTTTGGAAGTGAATATAAAACAGTTTTACTCACAGCATATGATACAGCGTCTTCTGTATAATGTACCGGTAAATTTCCATGTGACGTAAACCACATGGAAATTGTACTGTTTGTGGGTGGACAAGTTGTTCGCGACGTAGAACGTGGGCGGACATTACGCAAATATGTTACTTTGTGACGTTTGGCCGTAACAGAAAAAGATTCGAATTCCTGACAACTCGTTCAGGCAAATGTGAGCCGACTCTTTTTTTGATAGACAATAACTTTATTTATTGTGCACTGTCGGCTTCACAACTTTGCAGATAGTTCACATACAGCTACATGACACACTGCATGAAAGATCATATTTGAAAAGGCATAATAGGAGCACTTTAAAATGAAAATTTATGTATACTTGATTTATACTTAGTATATTTGAACTGTACTTGTGCTCTGACACTCTGTGTTTTCATTGTTATACAGTAGGGGGAGCTATTGCACATCTTCTGTACAGAATTCCCAAAACACAAGTGAAGAAGAAAACACAACGCTTCCTTGTGTAGTCAGACATAAAACAGTATAAAAACCACAGATATGATATGTAACTGACTGAAATGCAGGGGAAATTCCCCAGATGAGCAGGATTTCCACTTTTTGTCTGTGTCTCTATCCACGTGTTTGTGTATGTTGTTTGTGTAAGGTGGTATGAGAAACACTTTTAAACAAACACTCCACTGTGTGTAAGAAGCCTCACAATTTCAACACATAGACGCATCCACACACACACATTCAGAAAAAAAAAAAAAAAAAAATTACACAAGCTGGCTGAATAAAACAGATGTAAGCTTTGTGCCCAGCACTAATTAAACTGCTCTGGTCTATACTGAGTTTTGTTGATGCTTTTTTCGACTGGAGAAATAAAATACAAGTAATTAATATAATATGAACAAGGTCCTTTGAAGCTGCAACTAGATACAGACAGAACGTTTTTTAAAGACATGTAAGGTTGCTGAGCTCAGTGTTTCCCTCTCTCTCTCTCTCACACACACACACAAAACACACCCACCTACGCACCCACCCTGTAACGGTCACTTAGAGCATGTGCGTATTGTGTTTAAGGTGAACCAGGGTAGAGATAACCACTTTGCCAACACTTGTTTCCTCTTCTTTTTTTATTTTTCTGGTTGTGACCTAAGTTGAATGTTAATTTGTTTAGTATTTTTAACCACACATACATTCATGTGTTAATTACCACAACGGGTTAAGGCCATGCATTTCATCTTCCAGTTGTCTGCTTTAATTAATCATTAGCTAATGATTTGCAAATACATCATTATGTTATGACTTGTTGAGCCACAGAACTATTAACTAATTGTTCAGTAATATGACATTGTGGTTATGGATTTAGAATTAGTCATGTGCTTCAACAAGTAAAGTCATAACATAATGATATCTCTGCAAATCATTAGCTAATGATTCATTAAAGCAGACAACTGGATGTTGAAGTACATAGCTTTGACCACTGTGGTAATTAACATATGAATTTACACTATTAGTTAATAAAAGAACTTGTTAGGGAATTAATATATTATAACCCATTTAACTAATAACAATTCATTGATTATTTAATCTATGAATCATATAGAATGTTCATTAGCTGCTGATGTAATGATCATTAATAAATGGCTTAGTTCTTCACGAATTATTATTATCTATGCATTAATTAAGCATGAATTAATGCATATTTGTGCACACGTTTTGTAAAGTGTTACCGGTTTCTCTTTCATTTGGGCAACAGGAAGTGATGAACTGTGGTTACAATACATTCACATATATGTTTGCTTAGCTATCTAAATGTTATATATTGCATAGACTTCTATTATTTTCATATACAGACAGTTTTACATTTTAAAACCTAACCCTAACAAAAAAAAAACTGCACTTTTACAAATTTTGTTTAAAAAACAAAACAAAACTTGATTTACTTTATTTTTACACCTGTTTTACAAATGAAGACATAAAAAATGACATCCTCAAAGTTTGATTTGATCAGGTATTGTTTACTAATGTGTATAAATATGTCCCTAAAACATGGTTAAGTAGGTACACCCACCCCCCACCTTTCACCACACACCACACACCACACACACACACACACACACACAGAACGATACATTTAAATGAACCACATGAAATCTCAAGCACACGTGGTTCATTATGAACCTGCTGGAGCAAAAATGCCACTTACCTTTTTTTTGGCTGTAGTTAACTTCAGTCAAACTTCTGAGTCGTGTACATGCTGTAGTTTCTGATACTCTACCTATATAGACCACCTTCAGGTCCAACCCCTTCAAAATGCTAATTGGTCCAGACTGAGTTATGGAATGTCCTTGATTTCAGCATCTCTCTTGTCTTTGACTTTTGATTTCACTTTTAAAATCAGCAACTGCATACTGGAAACCATGTGACCTGTCAAACAGATGCCACAAACAGAACTGGATTGTGGTGCCCCATCTCCACTAAATACTATGAAAGACAGTGACGGCGCTACACCCGGGCTAGGGGTGGCTATATCCCCGTCAGAAATTTGAATAGCCCCGGTTTAGCGCCCCAAGCAGTTGAGATGGAAGAGTGCTGTTCTGTGCTGTTTGCGCATATCTGTCACACAGTAACCTCTTTAGAGCACTACTTTAGGCTACATTTAATCCATTATATAGTCACTAAGGTTGTGATCTGGTGTTCGTTTAATATTTAAGTGTAAAGTATGCACAGTTCTGTTGTGTAGAGCCCTGCATGGGCCCTAAATATAGGCCCTAGCTCGCCCCTTGTCCGACAGCTTATCAGAATTCTTGGTACGAGTCCAGCCAGACTCAGACCCTGCACGAGCCATGTAAAAGGTAAGCAAAAATGCCCCTGCTCAGTTAAACAAAACTTGATACATGATTTTTCCAGCATCAAGCATTCTAACCAATCACAAACATTTCTGTTGAGTGCATGTGTTTAGATTAGTCACCAATGATCCATAAAGCACTAGCGTTGTGTTCAGATAATGCGCTCACTGAATGAATTCTTCACTCTCGCTAAAACTCTCAGCATAAACATATGTGTAAATATGATGTGAACAGAGATTTATTTTACACATCGGGATTCAGTCAATAAGAACATGATGTTTGGTTTCCCTACAAACTATATTGTGTAAATGGTTGTGCATTTCAACAGATTTTGTAAATAATCATGACATTTTATGGCTGGACGAAGGTCATCATCATCATCTGGAGCAGAAATGAAGCTGTCTCTTGTGTGTTCTGGACTCTGTGTGTCTCCCACTTGCAGGTCATCAGGATCATCACCATTACGTTGTCCTTCTTCAGGCTCCACGATGATGCCATTTGTGATGCAGATGTTGTGCAGGATAGTACAACAGGCGATGACATCTGGAGCAAATTCTGGCTTTACTTTAAGGGCCTTGAAAAAAAGTGACTGCGTTGCATTTTCAAACTGCCAAAGGATCTCTCAATGATGGGCCAAGCATTTGCATGGTGGAGGCTGAAACGACACAGACTTGTATTTTGTAGTGCCTCTTGTCAAGTCAAGTCACCTTTATTTATACAGCGCATTTTACAATACAGATTGTGTCAAAGCAGCTTTACAGGATCAAATAGGAAAGTAGTGTGTCAATAATGCAAAAGGACAACAGTAAACGCTCAGTTTTCAGTTAAAGGCAGTTCATCATTGAATTCAGTGATGTCATCATCCAGCTCAGTTCAGTTCAAATAGTTGATGATATCACTGGAAATTAGGAGTTCCCAACTAAGCAAGCCAGAGGCAACAGCAGCAAGGAACCAAAACTACATCGGTCACAGAAATAGACAAAAAAAAAAACCTTAGGAGAAACCAGGCTCAGTCGGGGGACCAGTTCTCCTTTGACCAGATGAACCAGCAGTTTGTTCTTGTTGTGTAATATGCAGAGGAATACAATTACCCAGCCCCATTGTTTGATGTATTTAGATAATGTGGTGTTAATGGTGTATTACTTTGTTTATTTCCTTGAAAAGCCTCATATGGGCAAATGTGTAACTCTGGTATGTTATAGAGGAAATTAATCAGTTGTCCTATTGAAAGAATGCCTTTTCTTTTATATAATACATTTGTTTTGCAACCAAATCCATCTGTTATTGTATTTGTTTTATTAAGAAAGTGGTTTATTAAGTAAAACACCACACTTGTTTTAAACATTTATTAAGAAAATGTTTCTAACATGTATTAGCAAGAGCTTTAAAGAAAAACAAAGGTGGGAATTACCTGTGTTTTAGATGAAGTGTGAAAGACAGCAAAGAATCCCAAAGCTTCTGAGGGGATTTCCAGACCTCATGACGTCACAAGACATTGGGATCCACTGGCTGTGTATAAAAGACTGAAGTTTTTAGCTTGTACTGCAACTTACTAAAAGTGAACTTATAGAAATACTGATTGAACTGATTTACTAATTAGAAGTTTGAAGTATAGTTTCAGTAAACTAGTTTAGTAGTTTTGTACTGCAAGTATACTCGTAAGTTTTCTTAAAGTGAACTTTACTTCATACTTCAAGTATACTACTATGTCCCTGTTTAGGTATTCATTTGTATGTATTTTGTTATATTAATATATTAACATACAAAACATAAAAAGAAAGAACAGGGTATCTGCCTGTAAACAAATATAGTGGATAGTGGATTTTGCTTTCACCAACCTAGGGAGGTATATAAATATTGTAATGATGGGTACTCATGTCACAGCTGACGTTAGGATTCTTAGATCACATGTCAATTAATGTGTGGTTATGAGTACATCACATAAGAAAGATTGGTGGGATCTCTAACTTGTAGAACCTCTTACTGTATTATCAACACAAGAAAGTCACAAGTTGTAATAAACTAAATTTTATTAACAAAAGATAGACAAGAGTAATCAACAACTACTAAGTGAATACCGTGAATGAAGAAGGAATAAAGTGCATAAAATGCAAGTGATTATGTTGGG
Organism: Cirrhinus mrigala; assembly: GCA_036247105.1. Taxonomy (NCBI): domain Eukaryota; kingdom Metazoa; phylum Chordata; class Actinopteri; order Cypriniformes; family Cyprinidae; genus Cirrhinus; species Cirrhinus mrigala. The sequence goes on along the minus strand of JAMKFB010000189.1, from coordinate 2,197,275 downwards.
TGTTTCTATGTCAGAGCTACCTTATCTGGAAAGATAAACCATATTATGCATCAAACAAATTAATGAGCAATTATTTGTTATCAACTGCAGTCAGCTATATCACATCTAATGTAAATTAGAAAATCATATACTGATAATATACAACAATGCCAAGGTCTCTGGAAGAGGTTAGGAAGTGATATTTACGTTCTCTGTGGTTGATGAGCAGTCTGGTGGCGGTGAATTCTTCCACTGGTTGCGCTGGTGGCAGTACAGTGGGGAAAGGAGCAGGAATCCGTTTCGACAGCCTTGAAGATGATGCACTGTAGGATGTTGATCTCCTGGAGCACCAAAGGGTCCTAAGATCTGGAACACGCAGATGTGGCCCTGGAGTAGGTGCTGAAGGTCCTTAGCTTGGAACACGCAAGCAAAAGTACCTGAAGTGGAGGTTTGCTCGCCGGAGCTTAACCTTGTTGAAAATGTCTGTGTGTCTTCTGCCTCTCTGGGCTAGAGACCCAGAACTTGGTCAATCCGCTTTGTCTCGCTGGACGAAGACTGAATGCATCTCTTCATGCATTATTTTTTAAACACTTGACTGTGGGTAAGTTTCATAAAATAAAAAATAAAGAAACAATATTTTGAACAAAAAGCTGAAAAAAGACTATGAATTGGATTCAGAATGATAATCACAATGTAGATGGAGTCGATCCACACCCCAAAGCTATACAGTCATTATTACCTCTTCATTGGTCAACATTTTATTCCATAGTGTTACACAGTTTTGATGCTGTTTAATGTCTGATGATTGTGTTAGATTACACATGGAAACGTGTTGTTTAGGTTTCACTTGTGTTCATTGGAAATTCTGTACATTAGATCTGTAATAGCGTCTCCTACCGTATAACAATGAAAATGGATTCTAGCAGTACAAGTGTATCCCAAACATATTTAGGCTTTTTCTAAGTATAAGTATACTTAAATGTGATTTTAAGTACATTTCTGAGAAGTACATAAAAGTAGACTAAAAGTAGACTTTCCTATTTTACGTTTATAAGAAGTATACTAATAGCACACTTGAATAAACTTCTTTTTCGTAAGGGTAGACACACCTAAGGGGGTGTTCCAGAAAGCAGGTTATGTGACATACCCAGGTACGTTTAAAGGTAAGCAAGCGGATAACCTCAACTTTCGGTTCCAAAAATGGAGGTAACTTTCCTGGGTATGTAAGTAGCCATAGCAGCTCACTCCTTGAAGATAACCTGCTCTGGAGTAGGTTATGTTTCAGGGTTAGCTTATTTCTGAGCAATCAGCGCATGCGTGACCTACTGACGAGACTCCAGTGGGTGTGACGGGTACAATATTATATATAATTGCAATAACGTTGAAAAACCTTATTTATTATATAATTAGCATCAAACAAACAATATAATTCTTATTCTCAAGGATTAAAAATTAAAAAAAAAAAAAAGATTGCACAACAACCAATTAGGTGGCGATATGCACTATGTAAATTACCTTTTGAATGAGCATCTGTTTCCATGGTGACTCGTTGCTGTTTTTTTTATTCATTCAAATACATTTGAACATCACTGCACAATCCAAAAAAAACATAAAATAACATACAAACACATAAATGCCAGTTTCGCTATCCACATTATTAATCATTCAAGAAGTACATACATTTAAGGATATTAAATTTGACCTTCAACCAGTTTTTCTAAACAAAAACCCCAGTATCATCTTCACACACACAGAAAGGTAGAAAAAAAATTAAATAAATTAAATAAATAATAATGATGATATGTGAAAATCACTCCTCCAATCCAAAATAATCAATAAAAGGTGATCACAATTCCATGTCCGACGTCCGTTCCATTACCATGTGCTCAAGTAATAAATTCAGCCAATGAATTTTATTTAATGATTGTTTAGCTTTCCAGTGTTGAAGAATAGCTTTTTTTTGCTAAAATCAAAGCAATATAAATTAATTTTTCAAAATGCGGTGCACCATCTATCCCCAAACCTATTCCCAACAAACAGAAGGATGGAGAAAATGGTATTCCTATGTCGAGTAACATAAGCAATTTCTCTATAACCCCCAACCAAAAAATCTGATCAGGATTACAGTACCATAAGGAATGGAGGCAAGTGTCTAGACTCCCAAGATTACACCGAACACATGTGGGTGAATTAGTAAAACCCATTTTATACTTTCTTTGTTGTGTAATATGTACTCTATGCAGAGTCTTATACTAAATAAGTTGCAAATTAGAATTAACAATCAAAGAATAATTATTTTTACATATCTGTGTCCATATATTAAATTCACGGCAAACGAGATGAATCTGTTTCCCATTTTTCAATAGGTAAATAGGTTGCTTTGTTGAGAATGTCTTGCGTGTTAACCAGGAACATACTCTCAGCTAAATGAACTTACTCCGGAACACGTTTTTTGGAACCAGCATACCTTGAGTAAGCAAGGTCTGGGTTAATCAACCTAGAGTTCACGGTTTAGCAGATGGTAAGTTAACCTTGCTTTCTGGAATACATCCCTGAACCTAAAGATGCAATCAGACACAAAGAGGAAACTATGCCAGGAACTAAACTAGGCAGGAAAACAGGGAAACACTAAAAACAAACTTGTGACAGGTACTTTTAAATGTGAAACTAAAATTGCCAGTAGGTGGCCAGTAGTCACTGAGTCACTTATACAATCTATTCAGTCAGGAATGAGGTAAGAAACAGTTCTCATTAAGTCGGTACACTTGGGATATCATGTTCCCATTCGCTGAAAATACCTTTATTCACACCTGAAAGGGCAATGATGCATGCTGATGTGGGTGGGGTTACCTACCCACAGCATATAAACCCGGACAGCACACACAGATTTTGGAGACGTCTATTTGACGTCTGCATTTACATGTGCAAGACATAGTTTGCTTATCTGCAATACGTCTATTGGACGCTTCCTATCAGATGTCAAATAGATGTCTATTAGATATCTTTCAGATGTTTATGATTTAGAATGTAAAACGGACATCTTACAGATGTCTGTCAGACGTTTGTACACAGCAGATGTTGTCCAGATTAAGAGATATTTAACAGACATCTTGCAGACGTACATGTGCTATCTGAGAAGGCAGTCAGATGCATCATTTACATTTTTTTTTTTCAGCCCTTCACCACACTACTCGAACAACATCAGGCCGCATTTCACAAGAGCCCACAGTGGTGATTCTTGTTGACGCTAAGGCAGAAAAAGAGAAGGTCTTTAGCTCAAGTTTAGTTCGTTAACAAAATGCTAGTAATCTCTTTTCAAACAAAATGTCTAAACTAGGGGTGTGACAAGATCTTCTGCCATAAGATCTTATGAGACCAAAATGTGATATTTCTCATTGAGGTGAAAAGCTGTCTCACAATATAAGCATGATGGAGCGTGAGGGAGACATTAGTATTGAAGATGCCACTGAAGAGCATGATTGAACAGAGCATGACACCAAATGATGGTGATTCCCCCTTCATGGCCAACACAAAGACAGCAATCGAAAGTAATATTTCAGGGAGATAAAATGGGGGTGCATATAACTGTATCTACTAGAGAGCACAGCCCTAGACCCAAGTTTCCAGACTATACCACAGCTAGACCATAACCTGCTGATTAGGGTGAAAGCCTGTGTTTCTGCTGTTTCAGACCACAGCTCAGAAGAGTAAGGAGAGGAAAGAAAAGGTAACAGCTCACTATCCCAGACACAGGGTCATAGAGGGTCATAGAATCTGCTAAGGGACTCTTTTTTTAAGTCAGAACAGTTTAGCAGAGAAATTGAGAAGGAAATTTAACTCTACAGAAGGGAGGTTTTCATCCCACTCAGTTGCTGTCCTGGTGGTCAAGTGGTGGAGAGCTGTCTCCACTTGCCACAGCACACCTTTCCATCCCTGCTACCTCTGTTCTAAGTGAATGTGTGTTTTCAACTGCAGGAAACATAGTTACTGCCCAAAGGTCTCGACTGCTGCCAGAAAACTTAGGCTGACCACACACTAGACGGTTTTCAGTTCTTAACCGATTTTAAAACCATGGGAGACCACATACACAAAGACAGTTTCAACTGATTTTTTAGTCTTATGATCCTCTGAACGCACACACGATAGACGATTCGACCAGACCATGAGACCAAACACTTGTTGATTGTAGGAACGATTTTACAGTGACATAAAATCTCACAAAGGCATGCAGGATCAAACGCGTCTAGAGAAGAAAAACAAATGGAAGACAAACTCAACGTTGTCAGCTGGCTCTACCAGCGCGCATTCTGTTTCACAGTGAAAAACATGGGATATTTGTAGCTGCCAAGTTTCAGCTATAGAAGCATTTGAGTTCGGGGACGTTCCATCTCAATTGGGAACAGTTAAATAAACTTAATGACAACACACAACAGTATTATTGGACAAAAATAATTTGCGACAAGCCTCGAATTGGGCTTACTGTAAAATGGCTACTGTAAATTGGGCTTAAAATTGCTTTTAAAATCTGCCAGCTTTAGACATGCTTATATCCTTGAAAAACATGACCATATCTTTGGCTGTTCTCTGTAGTCACCATCTCTTAGCTTTTCATGCTTTGCACTTTTAGTTTGAGAGAGCACTACTTTGATTATGGTTACACTTATTGTTTGCACTTAAAGTGTTATTTGTTATTTATATACTGTATATGTGTGTGTGTGTGTGTGTGTGTGTGTACACGTGTATATATACGCATCTAACTGTTGCACTTGCGTCTCCTGCAGCTTTGAATGAAATGTCATTCTAAAAATGTGGCGCTCAAGTTAAAAGAAGTTCACTCCCATTTTCTTACATGTTTTCAGTCAATTAAAAGTTTTTTATTTATATATTTCATCATTGAGGTTTTCTTAAAAATGGTGTAAAAATCTCATCTTGTCTTGTTCTCTTGAACCCCTCTTGTGTCTTGTCTCATGGGGTGTCTCATCACACCCCTAGTCTAAATGCATGAACCCTATCCTATGTCATGTGGATATTTACTATGTAAAAAGATACTCATGAGCACTGTCCAGTGTGTTTGGGGAATGTCCACACAAAGTTGGCTCTCTCCAACCTCAGGGCGTGTGTGCACTACCAGGGGTGCACTAGGGTTTTATCTATGTTTGTGGGCTTGTATGTTATGTTGGAATGTGGCTTTATTTTGTGCTTGTGTAATATGTTTTTTATTTACTTTGTACCTGCGGTATGTTATTATATTTAATTATTTAATTATTATGTGTCTGTAAAGTCTTTTTTTTTCCATTCAAAAATATTTTGGTAACACTTTAAGGTAAGGGTACATGAATGACCATGAATTCATGCATAAATTCATAGCGTTGGGTTCGAGTCCACCTAAGTCGAGTCCGTGTCGAGTCCGAGTCTTTTTACCAATCGAGTCCGAGATGAGTCCGAGTCCAAAATGGGCCGAGTCGGACTCAAGTCTGAGTCCCAAAGGGCCGTGTCCGAGTCGAGTCCGTCCGAGTCCAAGGAAACACTACTGTTTGTCAGTATCTTAACATTGTTTTAATCCAGGGGTGCCGAAACTCTGTCCTGGAGGGAGGTGTCCTACAGATTTTAGCTCCAGCCCCAATAAAACACACCTGAACCAGCTAATCAAGCTTACACTAGGCATACTAGAAACCCCCTGGCAGGTGTGTTGAGGCAAGTTGGAGCTAAACCAAGGACCAGGACCGAGTTTGGGCACCCGTTTTTAACCTTTACAACTAGAAAAATGCAATGTCAGTTGAAATGTAAGAAAAGCAAACCTCTAGTGGATCTTGCCATTTTGATTTTTGATTTCACAACATCTAAAAATTAGTGTCCATGCTCTGCTTCGCAAACTTAAAGTCATGCAACAGAAGTTATGGCTGATCTATGTAATGTGACATATTTTAGAGTGAAACAGGTTTTAGAATGTGAAAAATTATAGGGCGGGACTTGACTTTATTCATTGTTATAGTAAATGTATCAATTCAAGGGTGGGGGTAAAGGAGTAGGTATCTTGGTGAATGGGACCTTAAGAGCAGAAAACACGTTGCCTCTTTTATTTCTGATTGTGGCTGTGTGTGTTCTGGGTTGTATATGACTTTTTTTTTTTTTTTTTCTTGAATGAAAATGAGGTTGTGAGGGATAAACCTAGTCTTTACAATGGTATATACAGTGTATAAAGCCCTACTTTCCATAAGCCCTGATACTTTCCATAAGTCACAGCAAACTCACACCTGTTTTATTTTTATATGCATTTATAGTTACATTAATTACAATAAATTACATAATATAACAAATAATTGATGATGGGCCATTTAATTATTAGAAAATCATGCACATCCAAGATGGTTTTGGACCCATAAAAACTTTAAAAATTATTTTTCTTTCAAGCTAGAAACCGCCACCATGTTTAAATAATAATAATTTCAATACAGAAAAAAATCAACTAATGTAAAAAGAATTAATGTAAGTAAAACATTCTCGAGCTCAAGGCAAGTAAACACTCCATGTACTTACAAGCAAAAGTATTAATACATATATTAATCCAAAATACAAATGAAATAATATTTTTTAAAATAGAATCTTTTTAAAATAGAATTGTAGGTTTTTTTTTAGTAAGTTTTTTTTTTTTGTAGGTCTATATAAAGGCTATTACAGAAATAGACTACAGACATTTCATGAAGTAATAAATGCTAAAATAAAACACTGCAAAATCTTCACTTTTAGTAATTCTTATTACAGTTAATAAGTGATTCAGTCAAGAACAGTGAGTGGTTTTCTCTTTTTCTTCTGTTGTTTGATTATTGTTTGACGTGGTCGGCGGCTGCAGGTTTACGCTGCTGTCGCTTTAAGATCTGACGCACAGATCAAATATTTTGACGCATCAGTATATCTCCCAGCTGTTCAGGTTTACTTAAGACGAAACCGACTTTATTCACATGAATAGTCTCCAATACGAGCATGTGTGTAGCAATAACAGAGCCTATTAAAAGCGAAAGAGAACTCTGTATTCGCACACTGACTGAGAGGCGCGTTCTGTGGTCGCGCTTTGAGTGTGTGCACACATAAACCCGTCGACTTTCAAGTAGCCTACTGGACAAGACTTTAGTGATAATGCATCGAGTCAGTGACATTTCCGTCAACTGTCTCTGGACTCGGACGGACTCGGGATATCTTCCGAGTCCGAAAGGCTCGAGTCCGAATCAAATCCTAGTAAAAATGCATCCGAGTCGCCTAAAAATTTATTCATGACTTTCATTCATGACTTCATGGATGAACAACACCTTAATTAAGACATTAAGATGGGTACATGATCATGATTTATGATAATTGGAGAGACCCCAACATTGGCCAATTACAGCACATAGCATGTGAATTCTGTTGACATCCAAATACAGCAGTCATCATTAACTGAGCAGTAACTTCTCATGACTTCATGTGAAAAAAAAATTATCAAAAAAATTACTGGAGTATGTCATTTTCTGGCATATACTCTGTTTAAAGGCGTTTCCAGTTGCATAAGTTGTAAAGTGAATAACTAGTGTTTTTTTGTCGCAAACGAACCGAGTTCGTGTCCGCCTATTGCTGAAACGGTTCTTCTGCTTTTTCAATTCTCATTTTACATCGACAAGGCATTTGTTTTTAATAAAGATGAAGGAAATCACTGAAAACTTTGAATAAAGTATCGGGTAGGATTAGGTTTATCTGAGCAGCAGATACGCTCAGATGCTTTGTTTACTTTGCTGTGTTACAGGAGTGCAGCAGGTGCAAATATTCCCTAAACACACCCAGTATAGACAGCAATGCAGTCAGGACAGTGGCCCCCGCTTTCTTTAAAAGAACATAGAGCTTAATCTATTAGAGCACTCGTCATGTGGAATGGATTTGACTGATGGTGCTCTAAAAGTGAGCAGACATATTCGCCGAATTAGAGACAGTAAAGGTGGGTGGGTCCGATATCATTGGTCTTCAAAATTGGGTGAGTCCTGTCCCACCCACATTCCATGGTTTCGACACCCATGTTTATGAGCAAAAATGATGGAATATTTTAAATTGTTTCCACTGAAAAAAAAAAAAAAAAATGGCTTCAGCTTCCAGTCTCCACACAAACAATTAAATATGTGCCTGATAGCGCACATTTATCTAGGTTTAACGTTTAAACTAACAGCGTTTTATGTTTGAACTGTATATTTTAGGCAAGTCGTGATGATTTAAGAAGGCAAAATTGATCAGACAATGATCAGTCTTCCGCTGTTGTTATTGTGAAAAACAAAAAATTATATTTAACGGAAAAAAAAATGCTTTAAACGTTTTTCTAAAATAACTTAGGCTAATAAAAAACTAAAAGAAATATAATTACTTTACCATTACTTATAAAACTGAACTATTTTAAAAGCTGAAACAGTAGTACAAGCTGTTTTGGGAAAAGGGGGAAAAAAGACGGACTCGTGTCAGACTTGGGCTGAGAATTCTGATAAGCTGTCGGACAAGGTTAAATCAATTAATTTTTTGTGAACAAAGAAAACATGATCATGTGTAATAAATCATAGATCATGATCATGTACCCATCTTAGTTATTGTCTTAATTAAGATGTTGTTCATCCTTGAAGCCATGAATGAAAGACTTTGAATTCATGTTAGTTCCTGATAATTCATGACATATTAATGCATGAATTCATTGTAATTTGTGTACCCTTACCGTAAAGTATTACCATGTCACTCTCACTCCAGTACTGGAAGCAAATGAGTTCACAGAGTTCAAAGGAGAACGGGAAGCATCCCCCCCAAGCATTTCTCTTGTTGCATACGTGGCACCAACCCAAAAAGTGCCATTGCATGTATCCTTACTCTTCCAAAGGATTTGTGCCAGTTTTTATACAAAGAGCTTGGCAGGATTTATAGTGATCAGACCTGCATGGCAAGGGCATTTGAGCACAATGTCCTTGCTGCAGACTTACCAGGCTATTTGCTTTGGGGAGCTATAGTAAGTGAGACCATGTCAGGGGAAAGCTAAGCGACATGCTTATGGGGGAAGTACTGTCTATGACAGATTGGATTCTTCACAACATGTTATGCGTTAGTGTCATTGGGTCATGTAATAGCCAGTAATTAGGTGGCCCAATGCCATCTTTTGCTGTCCTTGGTAAACCTGCCCGAACAGAATTGGCTTTCCTTAATGCACTGATCACTGATCTACAACTGAAAGGGGGACATTTCTTGGCACAAAAGAAAGAGGAGGGATGTCATTCCAGAGGCAGCCATTTTCTTTTCTTTATTGATAACAAATTTAAATCTACTCTCTTGTAGGGTCCTTTTTGCACTGAGAAATGTTATTTTTAGTATACAATGCCTCATAGGTTGATTTTTGTCAGAACAATCAAAATACATTGGGATCACTAATCTCACAATTGGACCATGTGACAAAAATGAAGGAAAATGTGATGCAATATCCAGCAACATTTGCAAAAGGACACGGGGGTTTCCCAGGGCATGCCAGGAATCTCACTGCCTGCATCAGGAGCTTGCAGGTGGCTGTTTAGTTCAGCCTCAATAGCCTACTGTTCTGTGAGATCAGATGTTGCAACAGACTCAGTGTAGGACTTGAAAAAGCTCCCCAGTGTCATCTTTTGCAATTTGGCTGGTATAGCAGCGACATTACCTTTGTCTCCTCCCAGTGCAGTGGATGGGAATGCAGGAGTAGCTAGCGATGTGCTCTGGACATTCATCTAGCATCTGAGCTACGGCTCTGGATTTCACAGCCTCAACCTTGTCATCTTTGATGTAGCATGTCTTGAAACAAGGATCAACAAGGGATGCTATGTTCAGAAGTTCATCAGTGGCAGCATTGTTATATTTCATATCTGCAAAGAATATAGCTCTGATGTACAGAACAAGATTGTTGAGCTTCACAAAATAGAAAGTGGCTGTAAGAAAATAGTTTAAAGCATTGAAAATCTGCATGTCCACCATCAGGGCAATAATTAAAAAGTTCCAATCAACTGAAGATGTTACAGACCTGCCCGGAAGAGGACGTGTGTCTATATCGTTCTAATGCACTGTAACTAGGAGAGTTTGAGTTGCCAAAGACTCTCCAAGGATCACAACTGGAGAACTGCAGAAATTAACTAAATCTTGGGGTCAGAAAACCTAAAAAAAATATAAATCAAACAGGCCCTACATCACTACATGTTGTTCAAATGGGTTTCAAGAAAAAAAAAAAAAAAACAACAACTCCTGGTTCATCCAAAAACAAACTCCAGCATATTCAGACATGACTGAAGCTTCAAATGGGACTGGCTTAAATGGTCAGAAGAAACATAAAAAAGAGCTTTCTGGCAGGAAACCCACCAGATGGAGCCGTGCCGGTGCGCAACCCACGTAATGACGATAATTCTGCATAACTGCAATTGCAGGTTTCAACTCTCAGCTCTGCAAATATCATCCTTTTCTGGTTGAGATTGCTTTAAAAGTTAATAGCTCTGCTCGCCCCACCCCCTCTCTTCTCTCTGTGGAGCAATGAGCCTGTTTACTTTAGCCGCATTTAACCACGTTTAGGTGCTAAACTTGCTAACTAGCATGCTATTAGAACAGACAATCACAAAGATTCATAAAAAAACCCCTTATACTTACTTCTGCTGTAAGTGAAGCTGGATCATGAATGATTCGCGCGAACATAGACAGATATATGTAGATCGGGAGGCGCATTCCCTTCACAAACAGACGTAATCCACTGCATCTTCAGCGGCTCAGATGTCGGGAGTAAATGACGACCACTATGTTCATTATTACATCAAGGCAACACAACACCTCAATCACTCAATCAGAGATATTCTTGTCTAATATATATATATATATATATATATATATATATATATATATATATATATATATATATATATATATATATATTTAAAATTTCCACCGTTTCAACTGGTTGACTGCATACTTAAAATCACTTTGGTCGCATTTTGAACATCATGTTTAAACATTATGTAACTCACAACCACAATATATATATATTATATATATATATATATATATATATATATATATATATATATATATATATATATAATTTTTTTTTTTTTTATAAAATAATAATAAATAGTACCTTTCATTTTTAGGTGCCTTTCAAGAAACCCAAGGACACTACATCATAAAAGGAAAGCAATAAAAATCAAAACAATACAAAATACAAAGCTATACAAAACACACAGACATACAAATCACAAACAATTAAATCATTAAAAGCTATTCTAAACAGATACATTTTAATCTGAGCTTTAAAGAGGAAAATTTAATCCAGCTGGCAAATGCGCAGTGGCAAGAATTCCATGTTTTTGCTGCTGCACAACTAAAAGCCCTTCCACCAAAAGAACTCTGGACAATTTAGAACTCTTATTAAGTCAGCAGAGGATGATCTCAAATATACTACACTGTAAGGAATTGCTGGAAAAAAAAAAATACAGCATTACTTCACAGTAAGATGTTTGTTTTTACAGTAAACAGTAGCTGGGAACAGCAATGCCTTCTGGGGGAATGCTGCAGTTTATTGGACTGTTGGATCACAGGTACAGCATACTCCTTTAAATTTTCTGTTTCAAGATGTATTGCGGGATCTTTACTGGTCATACTTTTTGGCGGCGTGCTAGTGGAAATAAGTATGATTCACAAAGCTGTGCAACAAGACTAAATTACAGTACTTTTAAAATTAAAATGTAAGAATATGTTAGTGATCTCAGTCATTTTGGTGTTCACAGTATAGTGGACTCAAAAGAGAACCCAGTTCTTTTCTCGTTCCTCTTCAGCACTGACGTGATCTCAGACCCTTTCTTGTTCACACCACAACATCATAAGAACCCAGATTCACTGCCGTGCAGCAGTGAAATGCTGGAGTCTGACCTACTGGAAAAATTGGAAGATGAAGTGGCCAGGACAGGGCGGAGGAAGATCCAATCCATAGGCGTAATTTACGGGTATGTCCCCACCACTTTTTGACAGGGTCGATATTGTCCCCACCATTTTATTGAACGTCTCGTGGCACGGACGTACCATTGCTAATGAAACATTAGTTTCTGTTAAATAAGATACGATCTGGCGCTGGAATCTGTTATTTCTGAAATTATGGTGAATGTTCGTTGCAATGTTATTAGTGACGGAACATTCTCAAATAGGAGTTACCTAAGAATAGGCGAGTTTTATGAAGAGGCTAAAAGCAACTTTCAGTAAAGTCTAAGACTGATCTTAAGAGCTGACTTAAGTGTTGTGAATTAAGGGCTACAATGATTTCAAAACAAAATGGCTGCCCTCAATCTCTGAATCAGCCAATAGGGAGTCTGCAAGGGTTAAGTCACAGCAACATGACATCATTTATAAATCAAGACAATGCAGTTGTTCTGTTTTTTAAATTTAGTTTAAAAGGTAGCTTTTAGCACTTATTTTACACACAATTAAGTGCTTTTATATTTCACAATCTTGCACAATTTTATTAATAGGTTTACAGATTAATTAAATTTACAAATGGATTCTAATTATGTAATTAAACTGACTAATCACATCACCCAAATTGCACTCTCAGCTGTATATAAAAGAAAGACCAATATTCTTAAGCATGGAATCAAAAAGAAAACCAAACTGGTCCAAGGAAGAAAGTATTCTTCTAGTCCAATCAATCCTTAAATGGAAAGACATAATATGAGGAAAATTCAGTCGACTGTAAAAGTCCAGGGTCCAGGATCTTGTAAGTGTCATCAAACACAACTTGAACATTGATGCTGTGGAATCCTTTTCTATTGATGTATGCCTCCTCATTTACAGTTGGCGAAATTATGTGAACGTGAGTACCATCGGTGGCTCCAACAACTCTAGGGAAGCCTGCAATTCTCATAAAAGTTTCTAGCTTTTGCCGTAAAGTTTGAAGGTAAGTTGGGAAGTCAATGAACTGCCTTACTATGTTTGGGGTGGTTAGTGCTGCGATAGGGCTATTTAAGACTCTGCTGACTGTGGACTGTGATGGGCCCAAGTCATCACTGGTGCACTGTTGCATTTTTCCATTTGCCAAAAAACGCAGACTCATTATTACCTTCAGTTCTGCAGATGAAGCATTGTTTCGTAGAGTTTGAGGAGTTATTGAATTTCTGACTAGGTCAGTAACAAAAACAATACCTTGATGATCAAGTCTGTAGCCTTTTATCTGTCATCATAATTCCAACACGTTCTTTCGTTTTTGGAAAGTGCGCAGTCTCCTCCTCTTTGCTGCCATACACCTAACTACGTTAGGAGACCTCCTCAGCACTCTTAAATAATTTAAGACCTAAGACCTACAGTAGATAACATTTGAAGTGGATCAAAAAAGTTAATCAAAGTTGTTCTAAGACAAGAGAAAGTATTGTTTTGGTTTTAGGACAACTTTGATAAAAGGTACTGAGTTTGGAAGATAACTTGATGAACTTGTTTTGCTCATAACTTGTAAGACATGGGAAATGTAAATCGACTTTGCTTTTTCCTTTGAAATTTGGCAGTCACTGTGCGTTTGAAAAAGCGAAAAAGCAAACAGTAATGCAAAATTTGCAGTTGCATTTGAATTATGTCACTATTTATGCATCCACATATGGAAAACGCAATTGCAAATGCAATTTGCAATTCCTTTTGAAAAATGTCTAGGATATCACTCCATAAAAAAGGCTTTGATCCGCTTCAAATGTTAACTAGTGTAGTCTTAACACTTAACACAGTGCGGTAGCAAGTGAAAGAAGACCACTCCCCCAACTGCAAAATGATTTGCATCCTTTTTAATAAAATAAGGAAACATGAAAAGCTTTTAAGCAAAGAACAGTCTCTTACTGTTGCTTTCAAATTTGTCAAACAGTAACCATAATCCTTGAGAGAAGAAAAAAGAAGTAAACAAAAAAGTGAACAAAGAAGTTAACAAAAAAGTGACACCTTAGGCCTTGTTCAGACTGTGAGCAAAAATGTAATTTTTGCATATACAGATATTATCCAGATGGGGTTTTAAAAGTCTGGACAGCCAAAAAAAAACCCAACAAACATGAAATCTGTTTTAGACTCTAAAGTAAACACCCACTGCTATGATTGGCTAATACTTGGGTATGTTTGACAGCCTACATTCTTCATAGATAGACACATAAATACTCAGTACATATCAAACGATCTGTAAGAATACGAAAGCAATAGTGATCACGTAATAAAAACAGTTAGTCACACTTGTGTGTTGAGGCATTACTGTCGGATCCAACATAGTTCACACAGCATTGTCTTTTAGTTTCCATCTTTCTGAAAATCCCACATCGTATTGTGCCTCGTTTGTAAACAAATCAGGCATAAAAATTAAGTGAACAAAGGACGCAGTCTGGATCCTCATTAAACTATTATCTATTACCTCTATTTACAGTTTTTTTTTTTTTATTATTATTATTTATAGTCGCTAGGATACATTTCTCAATACTTAAGTTATTTTTTCAAAACTTTTCACACAGTTCTACTATCCATCTTTCAACTTGACACAGCAGTTTATTTTAAATTCAAAATGCACTAAAAAACTACCAAAACACTTAAATAATACCTCAAATCAACTCATTCTTCTATAATTCTAGCAAAGGTTTTCACCAAACAAACACACTTTATCACTCAGAGCACAACAAAAAAAAGTAACCCCACAAATAACAGGTAGCATTATACAATGTTTTCTTTTGTAAAATTCTTTACAAAAATCAAATGATACTCTCTACTGTTTATAAATCATTGCCATATACGTTACACGGTCCATGTTTACATTACAGTACAAAATTATTCCTAATTTTTCCCCTTTTGTATAGATGGTAATGAAAGTGAAAAACTAACACCTGTAAAGATGTTCAGCTGCATGCAATTGCTTTGATAGTATTTTATTTTTTACATTCAGAATATTTTTTCTATATGATATTACTGTAGAAATGTTACAAATTTCTGCCTTATTCATTTTGGACTGTGCATAGTTTTGAACTTAATTTTAACAGCTTTGAAAACAGCATGTAAACGTGCAAATTGGCTTGTTCAGCACAAAGTTTTGGTGGTGTGTGTGTCAAAATGATAGAAGAATTAATGTAGTTTGACAGATGTCGTCAGTAAATGCCAAAGCAATGATAACTGATTATGTATGTTAATGGTTTATGAAGCTTTAATCAGATCCATAATTGATTATGGGGTCATTCTATAATTGTGGGTACATCTCATGTCCGTGAAGTATATTTTTTAGTATATTTTCATCAATAGAAAGCCCCAATGCTTCATTTTCTAGTACACAATTATCATATCACACACAACCCTGGTATTCAGCTATCCGATTTTAAGTTTCCTCTAATATTGGTTAAACTATCAAACCTGTGTCAAAAGTGGATTAACTGACTTTCAACAGTGTTACACAAGTATTATTGCTGCAAATTTTAACAAGAAAATTTAACTGAAACGTATGTTTTGTTTATGAAAACATACTTCTAAACATACCATATGCTCAGTAGTTCTAGGCTTCCATGTTGAGTATAGACCCAAAACACTGAAAATGTCAACTAAGTTGCCTGTCAACTGTGTTACCCAGTAAAGGTAACATGGTGGACAGTAGCAAACATAGATGGTATTGTATACACATTCCTACAGGTCCCCTTTATTTATATAGCACTTTATACAATAGATTGTTTCAAAGCAGCTATGTAAGGTCATGTTTGAGTTTTTGGGAAAAAGGAAAACTTTTTATTCACATAGTCAAATTCTAAATGTACCCCTAATTATAGAATGACCCTATGATTGCATGATGTGTGTGTGTGTGTGTATATATTTATTATTTTTATTTATTTATTTATTTATTGATAGGATGATGGTGTTGGTTTGCAAGACTATTCCACCTATGTGGTTGGTAATTAGCAATCAATTAGTCATTGTATAGCCAATTAATTATCCAGCTGATGTAGGTAATCATCTTGTGTCAATTATTGCCTAGACCTGCATAAGTGTTGTTGACTTGCATTCTGATTTTAGCACTGAATGAGTTTTATGATGATAATCTAAATTTATGTTATTTGATGCAAAACTAACAGGATTAAATGGGGGGGAAATCAGAACTATAATTTAGTGTTTTGTCAAGCAATGCGAATTTTCAAAAGACACTCATACCCGATAAAAGTTGTCACCACTTGCCACTGCACTGCTGCTTATTTACTTATTTTGCATTTATGTATTCTATACTTACGTTTTGATATTTAATCTCTAATATATAGATAAACTTATTTAGAAAACAAATTGTATTAAAACAAATGCTAGCTGAACAAGCACTTTACAGTGTGTCAGGTCTCCTGCTTTGGTCGGCCAGTGGTTGTGGCTTAGAGCCCCATCAAAATAACGTGCCACCTGTCCCTCCTTCTATAAAGCTTTTTGTTAGTGTGGAGGGTGTTTTTGTTCAAGTGGTGGTCTTGTTTGAGTGTTGATGTTACAGTTTTCTTTGATTACCAACTTACAATTTATGAAACAGTTCACCCTTTTTTTTTTTTTTTTTTTTTTTTACAACTGTCCAGTGGTGTGTTTCCCAAAAGCATCGTTCCATTGAACTTGACAGAATTTGCAACCATAGTTGCTTTTGGGACACACATTCCAGTTTTTTTACAATTGCTAGGACACATTTCTCAATATTTAATTTCATCTTGGCACAGCAGTTAATTTCACCTTCAAAATGCACAAAAATGTCCAAAACACTTCATACATGTCTCAAATCAAGCCATTCTTCTATAACATTAGCAAAGGTTTTCAACCAACAAACACACTTTGTCCCTCTCATAAAAACGCTGACCTAAAAAAACAAACAAACAAAAAAAAACAGGTATGATTACAGAATGTTTGGATTTGTAAAATTTAATTACAAAACAAAAATGACTACTGTTTGATTCATTGCAGTGCAATTTACATGGTCCATGTTTACATTACAGTACAAAATTATTCCTAATTTGTCTCCTTTTGTATAGAAGGTAGTACTAACCTGGGGTGTGTTTCCCAAAAGCATCGTTAGTCCACTATAGTTGCAAGTTCTGTCATTACCAACATAGTTAAACACTTCTGTGTTTCCCGAAACCATATTTCAAACAAACATTTGCAAACATATTGTCATGTTTTAGTTATTCATGAATAGGGAAATTTTTGTTTATGAATGTGTGGATTCATTTTAGAGTAAGTGACAGATTTGCTGCAGTAAAGACTATGTAAGTTAGACTGAGATGTTGTGTTGCTGGATGTAATAATGAACATAGTGGTCATCATTTACTCCCGACATCTGAGCCACTGAAGATGCAGTGGATTACGTTTGTTTGTGAAGGGAATGCGCCTCCTGATCTACATATATCCGTCTATGTTCGCACGACTCATTCATGAAGTGAGTATAAGGTGTTTTTTTTTTTTTTTTTTATGAATCTCTGCAATCACCTTTCCTTATAACGTGGTAATTAGGAAGTTTAGTGGCTAAATGCGGCTAAAGTAAACAGACTCGTCACTCCACAGAGAGAAGAGAGGGGCGGGGCGAACAGAGCTCATTTGCATTTAAAGGAACAGAATGAGATGATTTTTGCAGAGCTCATTTTGACAAGGTAAAAAGGATGTTGTTTACACAACTGTCGAGATTTTTTAATCAAAGTATACTAGAGACTTTTCATTAAGACCCTAAAGGATTATGACCCCTTTAAAATAAAAATAAAAAACCTATTCCTTTTCGTCCAAAGTTTGAAAACATAAAACAATGACAGATTTAAAAAAAAAAAAAAACAAAAAAAAAAACAAAAAAAAAAGCACAGAAAAAAGTTCAATTTTCAGCATTTGGTCACAGGTTTTTGTCCACAGCACATTTTATATTGTCTCTCGCTATGCACCTTGAAAAGAAACACTTAGCATGCCTTATCTACCCCTGGCAGTCTTCAGCTGAGATGTCTCTGTAGCCAGCATCCATTGCATCCAGGAGGGACATTTGATCATGTGGCCCATGATTATAGACTTTCCACCTCCAGGCAGAAAAAAAAATCTTCAGTGGGGTTGAGAAAAGAGAGTATGGAGGAAGAAACATGGAAATCATTCTCGTATGGGCTGCAAACCAACTTGTGATTGCATGTAAATGGTGCAATGCTACGTTGTCCCATGCAATCACAAATCTCCTCATGTTTCCTCCCACCTGTTCCCTTTCTGCTTCTGGCATCAATTGTTGCTGGAAGTTATCTAAAAACAAAAGGAGACACTCTGTGTTGTAAGGACTGATCTGGCTTTTCTGCACTTGAGATGGCAGTGCACATTGTGATATCTGCTCCTCTCTGACCTGGCACATCAACGGTGGCCCCTTTCCCAATTATGTTTCTTCCTCATTTGAGTACCTCGTTTTTGCCAAGTTAAACCCTGCCTCATCTACATAAATGAATTCATGTGGTGTCTGATTAGCCTCCAACTCTATAACCCTCTGAAAGCACATAATCGCCAGTGCTAGTTTTTAATACTGTCATGAGATTCTGAATGGTGTCAGCAGGTTTGTTAATTTGTTTACACATGGATGACCCGTGCTGGCAAAATGAGTCGGAAGGCACCCAGGCTAATTGTGAGCTATAGGCACAAAAAAAAAAAATATTGATTTTAGTTGAATTTGAGGTTTTCACAAAAATGAGTTCATTAAGCCCTCGTCTAGCAAACCCAATGCTCCAAATAGTAGTCAAACAGTAATCAAACATCAACATTTTTTTCTATTTGTAATTTTTGAGAGGAGTATTTTTTATTTATTTTTATTTTTTTTCTCCATTTGTTTGTTTTTTTTTTCTTACCTCACTTCTCACGCTGATTTTCATCCTAAGTGCCCGCATGAAGGCGCTTCCGTATACACACAATTACAGTATCTGAGTATTCACACAAATATACACAAATATAATCTTTTATATCTTAAGTGAACGTTTGGGGAACTGTTGGGCAAAAACATCTGATGTGTAACATATATTTATAATTGAGCTGCTTTTGTAGTATTAAAAATCAATTAATTTGTAATGAACACACTAAATGTATTTTTACAGTTGATTATTTGTTTTTCTTACTTGAATGTTTAGATGTAAAATGAATAAAGGTAATGTATTATTTGTATAGTAATTAATATTAAGAAAGGAAGTGGAGAAAACAATACAGCGTTGCTTAGTGATTTTACTTTGGAGCCTTTGGAAAACTTTAACTAAATTAAAACTCTTGCTGAGTCTATTGGCTTTAAATGAGTGTAGCAGTCTTTTTTTCTTTTTTTTTTTTTTTTTTTTCGTCCCATTTCAACAAATCATATATCATTTTGAAGGTCTTTTAATGGAGAATTTAAAAAAAAAATTTTTTGAAAATGTTCTCATTGTCTCATTTTGCCAGCACAGTTTACAAATGTTTACTACTGTGACGCCTGAGGTAATTGTATTGTTCACTTGTGTTTTCTGAAAGAGAACATGGTCAAACCAGTGCAAAATGAGGGCATTTTTGCATAAAACATTGAGCAAATCGAAAGGGGTGTGTGTGTGTGTGTGTGTGTGTGTGTGTGTGTGTAAAAACCAGTGAAATGTGTGAAAATAGTTGTATGTGGTTATTTATTCATTTTTTTTCGTTAAAAAAAAAAAAAAAAAAAAAAAAAAAAAAAAAAACACATTTGTATTGATTTGTGTTTACTCCTTGGCATGCAAAATACCTTTAACGAGCCGATCTTGTTACATGCTCTAATACATTAGTACTGTAAGGATTTTATTTTCAGTGGCCACAAAAATAATATTTCTTCTTTAGAATTGATACTCAGTTACACTGAATGTTTGCTGAACAAGAGACTAGTTGATTGTTATATTGTTTCTACTACAGTTACTTCTGGCAGCTGATCTAAATTTATTATAATAATATATTATTATTTACATTTATTTGTATTAATTTACAATTTATTATATTCAGTTTTTGTGCTAATTTGCTACAACCTAGATATGTCATCTGCTTAAATACATTGAGATTCACTGCAACACCGAGCAAGTTAAATATTGATAACGTTATTGAATACCATGTAATTAATACAATGTTTAACATGCTTACCTTGCAAGGTGTTAGCATCAGACAGTTGGAATGCAGTGTATCTGAGCTGATTACATTACATTTTGGCAAATTATTACTAAAAATAAAAATCCATAAACAGGTTTTCGAAAGTAAATAAGTGAAAGCATTGCTTTTGATTTCAGACATGAAATGCAATGTTAGTGTATTGCATTTAGCATTGCTCTTTTACCGTGCACTTCACTGAGGCACCAAGAAAATAAATTGTTTTTTTTTTATTGCATTATATAAAAAATAAGACGGATGTTGCAAGTTAAAAGGGGCTCAGGTCTTTTGGAAGTTGTTATGGATGCCAGAGACAGTGGATGTCTGAGCAGCAGTAGCTGTATCAGATCCAGTGGCGAAAGAGAGGCAGAATCAGTCTGATGTTCAAGGCCTGTCTCTGAGGTAGTGTCCATCTCTGAGGTAACATCAGTCTCAAGAGTAGTGTCCTGCTCAGGGGTATAGTCCGTCTCTGACGTAGTGTCAATCTCGGAGCCACTGGCAGTCCGAGAGGCAGTGGAAGATGAGAGGCAGTGTTGTCTCAAAGGCAGAATCAGTCTGAGATTCGCTGTCAGTCTGAAATGGACTATCAGTCTGAGATGTGCTGACCTGAGAGGCAGTATCAGTCTGAAAGGCAGTGTTAGTTTGATACACAGTGTCTGTTTCATTGGAAGTGTCAATCTGAGATGCAGTATCAGTTTGAGAGGCTGTGTCAGTCTCAGAGACAAGTGTTGGTCTCAGGAGCAGTGTCAGTCTTTTTAGACGCATTAAAATCAGTCTTTTTAACTATTGTTCAGTTGTCTTCCATTTCAGACTGTTTTTTTATAAATGCTTAAATTCCCTTGTCCCTTGTTTGTCTTGAACAGTTTAACTGGCCGCTGTTCTTCAGAAAAATCCTTCAGGTCACACAAATGATTTGGTTTTTCAGCATTTTTGTGTATTTGAACCCTTTCCAGCAATGACTGTATGATTATGAGGTCCATCTTTTGATAATGAGGACAACTGAGGGACTCGTATGCAACTATTAGAGAAGGTTCAAACACTCATTGACGCTTCAGAAGGAAAAATTATGCATTACGATCCAGGGAGTGTAAACTTTTATTATATATATATATATATATATTTATATATATATATATATATATATATATATTTATATATATATATATGATATATATATGTGTGTATATGTGTATATATGTGTATATACATATACATATACATATACATATACATATACATACATACATACATACATACATACATACACACACATATATATTTTATTTTATTTTATTTATTTATTTATTTTTTTTTATGTACTGTAAGTAGCTTCTGAAGGGCAGTACTAAAAGGGAAAGAAAAAAATATGATTTTTAGGCAAAACAAGAAAAATGTACACATCTTTATACTGCTCAAAAGTTTTCACCCCTCAGCTCTTAATGCATCGTTTTTCTTTGTATTACTGTAAATAGTCTTTCTGGTTTAGCTACAGAAGTACAGCCCACAGGTCTGGTACAGGTAAACCGGTCTGAGCCTATAACAAAACCACCTCAAGTTTTTGGTTTAAAATTTATAATAGCGTAAATGTAATGTATTTAGTATGAAAATAACAATTACAAACTTGACTGCTCTTCAAGAGTATTTTGCAACAGTTTTCATGTTTCCTCAGGAACACACAGTCATCCGGGGAAAGACAGAAAGAGTAAATAATGAAAATAGCTCCAATGAAACTTGAATGTAAACCAAAGGTAAGATGTTGGGAGACTGTTTGCAAAGACAGATTTATGAGACACTTATGCCCTCTAGTGCTTACAGAGAAAGCAGACAATATTCAACAGCAGCTGTTTCTATTTGGGTTAGGTTTGTCAAAGTCAATCTTACATGTGAACATTTCTGCACATGCTAATCAGTGTCGTCATCATCTGTATTTTGGAGAATTAATTTGGTCACAGTGAACCCATGAATCAGTGTCTGCTAGTTCAGACCACCAAAACAAGAGATTAACATACTTAAACCAGACATTACTGAACTTGCAAAACAACAAATTCTTAATGCACATGAACTGAGCTCTGAACATTAGTTTAGCACTGGTATTGTGGTACCATTTACATCTTCACATAGAAGAGCATGTAGTTGTTCTTCCTGATGTTACTTAATGCCTTTGACCAGCTGAATCTTCTGATGCTGGTGTCACTGCATTCCAGCCATCCAGATCCACTGATGTCATGGATGTGACTGATGTAGTGTCCTACAGGAAAGAGGAACTTCAGTGCGATTTCTCTTTTGCTTTTGTATTGGGTTTTATCTTTTTATCACTGCCATGTTCTCTGTTGAAGATGATACATCAAATAAGGAAACTTGTGAGTTTATATTAATGCTGAAATATTATTCAAATGTTATTTTATAGCACAAATGTCATTTTAACACACATGAATTCTAATTCATAAGATGGCAGAGGTTTGATGGAACGTCCAGCCAGTCCCCAGAAGTAGCAGGACTGGAGGAGACAGTGAAGAGAAGTTATGGATGAGCTCATGTTGAGATTCTTCTGCAGGTGCTATTGACATCTAGTTATCAAATCTCTTCAATAGCTGTGGAGATGTAGTTCCACTGATCCTTGAAGTGTCTAAAGAGACGCTAATGGTGAGGCCACTCAGGGTTATTCAGTGGGTCATTCCTGTTGGTTGACTATCTTTCTTCGGTTCATGTCCCTCGCATTTACAAGCCACAGAACTTTAAGAAGCCTGCCACTGTTAAGAGACATAGATCTGATATATCCCACTTCATCAGACCCAGATTCCTTAGTGTTCTTCCAGTTGGTCCATACATCAACCCCCTGTAGGACAGAATCACGGGGATGTGTTTTAACACTGAAAGGCTGATTAGTTCCAGTGTCTACCTGTCAAAAGTGCACAGTCACTTGAGCTGGAACTCCATATTGGCTACAGGGCAGGGAAAGTACATCAATCCAGAAGAGGGATTGTGCAGTTATACGTATCCAACACTTATCTGGTGTTCTTAATGCTGGTAGGTGATTACTGTCGGTACAACATCATCCAGCTCAACATCAACCTCTGGAGCTCCTGCTGCTCGATCTCCATCTGCTCCTGCTGTGAACCAAACTGAATAAACTGCAGTAGTTAGGCTGTAGTTCATACTGGCTGGCAAAATGAGTATGCTGGGAAAACATCAAGAATGTATTAAACAGTATTGATTTCAGTAACTAGTCCACATTACATCAACACACAACATTTAATGGGCATAGAAATGTGTGTATGCCATTTTCCACGCACGTATCTGGATTTATTTTAAAAAAACCTGCCGTAAATATGTTCACACCGTATGGATGCTCTTGACGGTGAGTACGCACTCTTTTTCCTGGAGTGAGAAAAACAGTGAAATAAACAAGGATTTTAAACTCAATTCAATATACACATTCACTCTTATTAAAGGAGATAAGGACTGAAATGGCAAAGTCATTATGCAGACTAACTACACCACTCTCTCGGTTGAAAAAGTTAAGTTCTTTGTTCTCTTAGTGTAAATGGCCTTCACCAGCAACACAGCATATTCGCAATTAAAGTTTATGCAATTAGTTTATTTTTCAATTAAATTGCTTTTATGAGCTCTTTAGTTTGTCAGTGTCATTGTTTTATGTAGTAAATTGCATAAGACGAGGGAAGTGTCTTGTATGTTTGATACCTTGCTTCACGGCCAAACATTAGAAAGTATGGCGAGTGCTGGGTTGTGATTATTTTTTTTTTTTGTACGGAGACCAAACACTGTGGCCTCCAAATAATCTACCCACTTGTGTGGCTCCTTTACTACCAGCTTGCTCAGTGCCCTTTGAATAAGAGAGGAATCATTAAAAGGAAAGGACGTGGCCTAAACCTGGAGGTAGCCATAGCCCAGTACAAATATAAAAATGATTCAGTGAATTGAAACATGAGTCAAACTTGATTCCCTGTACTATGTCTTGGCCAGTGGTGAAAAGCTGTTTCACATTCTCTTTAGGAGCTAACTTTAGAGTGGTCTTCTGAAAATCACTAATCAAGCAGTATCTGCAAAAATTTATACTACTGCTGAAGTTTTCACTAAAGCCACCAATAGAGACCCAATTTTTTATTTGGGTATTTTGCGAAGTTTATCGCAAGATTCTTTTGTGTTGTTTTCGTGAAATCTGTCGTACAGAACATAGTGTTCGGATAAGCCGGTCAGTGGATGCCAATTCACATCTGGAGGCATTTTTTTTTCTCTTTCAGCCATTTCAATGATACTTTGAGTCTTCCCTGGTCTGCTGCTGTAATATTGCCATCATTTGGCTCCAAAAGCCAACCCTCATGTGAACTGAAAGGAATCATGTTTGGATAACAGAGATTTGCATGAGAGGCCACACCTCTTGCAAAGTCATAAACTGTTATGTTGGCAAGGTTTTTCCAGGACAGCAAAAGGTCAGTGAAGTCTCTTGGACTTTCGGCTCTCATCAGGAATTTAATGCTGTAAACAACACCGCAGGGGCACATGACAACTGCCCAACCACCATAATAATAAAAAAAATGTTTTAACATCTTAATGTTTCTGTCACGAATCTGGTCCTGAATGCCAGTCCGCTCGCCGCCAGAGGTCGCTTTGACTTTCACATTACACAGACCCGGACTACATTTCTGCATTACACCCCGGACTACATTTCCCATGTTCCACCACACCTGTCACGCTCACAGCTGTATCCAATCATGTACTGTATAAATACGAGGCTATCACCATCTTTCCTTGCCGAGTATTGTATTGCGTTTAGCACACGTCTTGTGTTAGCAACTGTACGGAACCATCTGAGCATCTCTAGTCATGTTTCTGCTTAGTCTAGTCATCCGTGTCCTGATCTTCGGCTGCTTTGGATCACCAAAAGCAGCTTTGTCTTGTCGTTTTTGGACACTGTTTCGCCCCTCATATGAACTCTCGTCTGTCTAGCGGATCACCCTTTTGTCTTGCCCTTTGGATTACATTCGCTGCTGATCAACCCTCGCCTGTTTTACGGACTACTCATGTCTTGCCCAAATATACCTGTTTGCCATTGTCTGAACCTGCCTGTGTTTGACCATGTCTTTGTCGAATAAAAGTTTGCATTTGGATCCGCCCGCTTCATGCATCCTTCACTCCGTAACAGTTTCAACCACTTTGTCTTTTTATTAAAGGGGCCATGAACTAAAAAAAACTAAATTCCTTTGATCGTTTGGCATATAAGAGGTCACTGTACTATAAAAACATCCTGTAGTTTCAGCTTATATTGAAGGCAGTCTGCCAAAACGACAACTTTTGGAATGTTCTACTCTATGATGGATAAGCACTGCCTCCATAGAGTGCATCAACGTCTGCTTCGACATCACTGCCTGACATGATTTAGCCCCGCCCACCGATTCACACATGCAGTTTTTATGAGAGAGGCAAACGCAGGTCTACACAGAAATTAAACTATAAAGATGGCTCGGAAGACAAGATACTGCTGTGCAGTGCCAAGCTGTGGAAAAACAGCATTTGCGCTGCCTTCCTTCTGATCCCAACCTTAGGAAAGAGTGGATGAACTTTATTTTTAATGAAGATCCAGACCACGTCAATAAGAACTTGGTCCTTTGTTCACTTAATTTTACCGTAGATTTGTTTACAAAAGTCAGAATTTGATGTGGGATTTTCAAAAAGATTGAAACTAAAAATGAGGCTGAGCTGACCATTTTCATTAAGTGGTCACTATTGCTTTGTCTCTTTTTACTGACCTTTTGTTATGCATTTTTGACACATGACAAACATATACAGCTATTAACCAATCATAGCAGTGGGCATTTGCTTCAGAGTCTACAGTCCACTACGCCTATTCAACCTGAGCCCTCTGATGAGCAGGATTAAAACCGGACAGAAAATAGCCTATTACTTCTAAATTATGATGTTTTTGATATAAAATTAGATTTTCTAAAGTTGCTATTTTTGAAGTAACCAAGCACAGCTTCATTGTTTGTAGATGCACACAATTGCAGGTAACGTACATACAACTGTCATCTCTCTCTCAATTACAGTTGTATGTGTGTTACCTGCGTCTGCGTGTCTCTCTACAGACAATGAAGCTGTGTTTGGTTACTTCAAAAACAGCAACTTTACCACCTCATTGCTGAAGAATATAATGTAGGAACCAGGAACTTGGCTGTTATTAATAAAAGTCATCAGGTTTCTGGAAGCAAGTTTTTGTGTGTGCTGCACAAACTTTTTGTCTGAGATTTCCAACCTCTCTCTCTGTTTGTGTGCGTGTGCACGAGTGACGTATGAAATTTGCTAGATAAGACCCTTTGTCCTCGGCTGGGATCATTTAGAGCCCTTTGAAGCTGCATTTAAACTGCATTTTAGAGGTTTAAACTCACGGGCACCATAGAAGTTCACTATAAAATGAAGTATTAAAAAAAAAAAAAAAAAAAGTACATTTTTATTCTTCTTTGAACTGACTTCCTGTGCATTAAACAGTTTTAATGCATACGTGCCAGCCAATCAGAATTGAGTATTCAGACAGACTAAGCAAGGTATAAGTAAAATTAATAGTAGTAACTAAGATTGATGTGGTTTGAAATAGTTAAAATGTGCTTGTAAAAATAATGATCAAAATATTGACCTGCACAGTAATTACAGATACAATGTATAGCACATAGAACCAAATGAATAAAACAAATACAAACTTACCCTGCACAAGACCTCTCGCAATGATTTCCAATCTCAGGGAATTCCAAAAAGTCTCCACATCCACTTGTCCAAAGTTTGCAGGGGGTTCTTCAAATTTACTTACTAAACAACACAAAATTACAAATATATACACAATACAAAGATTTAACATTGATGGATAATTGCAATAATTTGCTGTGGCACCCTGAAGTACCACTGTTTGAAAGAACATTACAACAATAAAGTAAAATTTCTGACTTAAAAACTTTTGTCATTAATTCTAACAAATTACATGCAGATCAGGGTTAAATGCAGGGTCACTTGCACGTCCAATTCTGATTAGATGTGTATCATACATGGCATGCTAAAAACTTAGATATAACACTTAGAAGCATATATCTTGCAGCTGTTATTTCTACATGATACTCTAGGCTAGTTTTGAACTGCACACTCAAATGCTCACGAAGAAGAGCTTTTGTGCATTCAGCAGAGTCATGTAAGTCATTGGTTCCCAACCATGTTCCTGGAGGCCCCCCACCACTGCACATTTTGCATCCCCCCTTTGTCTAACACACCCATTTCAGGTCTTGGAGTCTCTACTAATGAGCTGATCATCTGAATTTTTGAGGTTTTTGATTAAGGAGTCATAGGAAACATTTAGTGTTGGGGGGCCTCCCGGAATGTGGCTGGGAACCACTGATGTAAGTGGTTAAATGTACTTGCATGTTGGCTTTTATGATTTTATAAAGTGAGATTTTATGAAGTGATACCAGTCGGTACTGTGTGAGCACTCTGTGAAAAGTGTGAGGCGATGGTCACTGTGTGAACACAATGGCCAATTAGCACTGTTTATGAATCCACTCAACAGTGCTCAAACCTTAGCAGGAAATGGATGTTTTTAAAATTTCAGTACCGACTGGCATCACGGTCAGTACTTAACTACTTGTGATTTGCAAAACAATGACTTGGTTCCACCTTTGCAGGCAAGTGTGTTGAGGTAAGTTGGAGCTAAACTCTGTCTTGGAGGGCTGCTGGCCTGCAGAGTTTGGACACCCCTGGTATAAAGAGAAAGCAATCCACAAAACCTGCAGAAAACTTTGAAGCAGAAGACAAAAATTCAAACTGAGTATGACGTGCTCATCATAGTTATGCACACCAGCACTCCATTCTTGATAGCGATATGCAAGACCACACACTGGGCATTTCTTGCAATAAGTTTCAACACCTACAAACAAACAAATATGCAGATATTACTAAACACATTATTTAAATACAAATGTACTACAACAAAGAAGTAAAATAAATACCAACCTTTAATTATTCCAGCTGTTGCGACAATTTTAGCTTTATTAGAGATGAGCAAAGGATTGTCTCGCTGCACTGAAAGGCAAAAGGAGAGGTCTGATTTAATGTCTAATTTACTTGCGGAGCCGTCTCACTGCACTGACTCGCAAAAGGAGTGGTTTGATTTACTCGCGGAGCCGTCTCAATGCACTGAAAGGCAAAAGGGGTGGTCTGATTTAGTCACGGAGTCGTCTCACTGGACTGACTAGCAAAAGGAGTGGTCTGATTTACTCGTGGAGCCGTCTCGCTGCACTGACTTCCAAAAGGAGAGGTCTGATTTTATGTCTGATTTACTTGCTGAGTCGTCTCAATGCACTGAAAGGCAAAAGGAGTGGCCTGATTTACTTGTGGAGCCATCTTGCTGCACTGAAAGGCAAAAGGGGTGGTCTGATTTAGTCGGAGTCGTCTCGCTACACTGACTTGCAAAAGAAGAGGTCTGATTTACTTGCAGATCCATCTTGCTGCACTGACTTGCAAAAAGAGAGGTCTGATTTACTTGCGGAGCCGTCTCAATGCACTGAAAGGCAAAAGGGGTGGTCTGATTTAGTCACGGAGTCGTCTCACTGGACTGACTAGCAAAAGGAGTGGTCTGATTTACTCGCGGAGCCATCTCGCTGCACTGAAAGGCAAAAGGGGTGGTCTGATTTAGTCAGGGAGTCGTCTCGCTACACTGACTGGCAAAAGGAGTGGTGCAATTTACTTGCAGGGCCGTCTCGCTGCACTAAATGGCAAAAGGAAAGGTCTGATTTACTTGCAGATCCATCTTGCTGGACTGACTTGCAAAAGGAGTGGTCTGATTTACTTGCTGAGTCGTCTCAATGCACTGAAAGGCAAAAGGGGTGGTCTGATTTAGTCGGAGTCGTCTCGCTACACTGACTTGCAAAAGAAGAGGTCTGATTTACTTGCAGATCCATCTTGCTGCACTGACTTGCAAAAAGAGAGGTCTGATTTACTTGCGGAGCCGTCTCAATGCACTGAAAGGCAAAAGGGGTGGTCTGATTTAGTCACGGAGTCGTCTCACTGGACTGACTAGCAAAAGGAGTGGTCTGATTTACTCGCGGAGCCATCTCGCTGCACTGAAAGGCAAAAGGGGTGGTCTGATTTAGTCAGGGAGTCGTCTCGCTACACTGACTGGCAAAAGGAGTGGTGCAATTTACTTGCAGGGCCGTCTCGCTGCACTAAATGGCAAAAGGAAAGGTCTGATTTACTTGCAGATCCATCTTGCTGGACTGACTTGCAAAAGGAGTGGTCTGATTTACTTGCTGAGTCGTCTCAATGCACTGAAAGGCAAAAGGGGTGGTCTGATTTAGTCAGGAGTCGTCTCGCTACACTGACTTGCAAAAGAAGAGGTCTGATTTACTTGCAGATCCATCTTGCTGCACTGACTTGCAAAAAGAGAAGTCTGATTTAATGTCTGATTTACTTGCAGGGCTGTCTCGCTGCACTGACTGGCAAAAGGAGTGGTCTGATTTACTTGTGGAGCCATCTTGCTGCACTGAAAGGCAAAAGGGGTGGTCTGATTTAGTCGGAGTCGTCTCGCTACACTGACTTGCAAAAGAAGAGGTCTGATTTACTTGCAGATCCATCTTGCTGCACTGACTTGCAAAAAGAGAGGTCTGATTTACTTGCGGAGCCGTCTCAATGCACTGAAAGGCAAAAGGGGTGGTCTGATTTAGTCACGGAGTCGTCTCACTGGACTGACTAGCAAAAGGAGTGGTCTGATTTACTCGCGGAGCCATCTCGCTGCACTGAAAGGCAAAAGGGGTGGTCTGATTTAGTCGGAGTCGTCTCGCTACACTGACTTGCAAAAGAAGAGGTCTGATTTACTTGCAGATCCATCTTGCTGCACTGACTTGCAAAAAGAGAGGTCTGATTTACTCGCGGAGCCATCTCGCTGCACTGAAAGGCAAAAGGGGTGGTCTGATTTAGTCAGGGAGTCGTCTCGCTACACTGACTGGCAAAAGGAGTGGTGCAATTTACTTGCAGGGCCGTCTCGCTGCACTAAATGGCAAAAGGAAAGGTCTGATTTACTTGCAGATCCATCTTGCTGGACTGACTTGCAAAAGGAGTGGTCTGATTTACTTGCTGAGTCGTCTCAATGCACTGAAAGGCAAAAGGGGTGGTCTGATTTAGTCAGGGAGTCGTCTCGCTACACTGACTTGCAAAAGAAGAGGTCTGATTTACTTGCAGATCCATCTTGCTGCACTGACTTGCAAAAAGAGAGGTCTGATTTAATGTCTGATTTACTTGCAGGGCTGTCTCGCTGCACTGACTGGCAAAAGGAGTGGTCTGATTTACTTGTGGAGCCATCTTGCTGCACTGAAAGGCAAAAGGGGTGGTCTGATTTAGTCGGAGTCGTCTCGCTACACTGACTTGCAAAAGAAGAGGTCTGATTTACTTGCAGATCCATCTTGCTGCACTGACTTGCAAAAAGAGAGGTCTGATTTAATGTCTGATTTACTTGCAGGGCTGTCTCGCTGCACAGACTGGCAAAAGGGGTGGTCTGATTTACTTGCGGAGCCGTCTCAATGCACTGAAAGGCAAAAGGAGTGGTCTGATTTACTCGCAGAGCCGTCTCGCTGCACTGAAAGGCAAAAGGAGTGGTCTGATTTACTTGCAGATCCATCTTGCTGCCACTGACTTGCAAAAAGAGAGGTCTGATTTAATGTCTGATTTACTTGCAGGGCCGTCTCGCTGCTCTGACTGGCAGAAGGAGTGGTCTGATTTCGTCGCAGAGCCGTCTAACTGCACTGACTTGCAAAAGGGGTGGTCTGATTCACTCGCGGAGCCGTCTCGCTGCACTGAAAGGTAAAAGGAGAGGTCTGATTTACTTGTGGAGCCGTCTTGCTGCATCGAACGGCACTCTAGTTTGTCAGAGTTGATGATTTGCACACAATGAGGTGCTTGTTAAAATCTGATTTATTAATTATTGTTTTGGGGCAATAGCAGCAGTGAAAATGCCTACTTTGTCTGCACTCCAAATGACAGTTGAAAATTATGAAATCTGTAAGACAGCAGAACAACAGACAGAATTTCAACTAGTAAAACAAACATAAAGCAAACTATGTTTGATCTAATTGTTTGACATGATCAGGGCCAGATTTATGCATATGTATTCTAGGCACAGATGTATAAATATATAATATTTATGATATACTATAAGCTGTCTACAACAGTAAAAGAACCAAACCCCAAAAGACATTTAGTAAATAAATACTACAAACAAAAGGATAAAAAAAAAAGACAAACTATTTCCATGTCTTCCACTGTTTTATGCTTTCTTTCTCCTATTCTCTTGTACTCCCAACCTGAAAAGCTACATGACATTTCTCAGCACCTAAAGCAGTTTGAATCACTAGTAGTAAAGACGCTGCTGCTGAGACGCATACACCGGTAT
The DNA here is from genome assembly GCA_036247105.1 of Cirrhinus mrigala. Lineage (NCBI taxonomy): Eukaryota > Metazoa > Chordata > Actinopteri > Cypriniformes > Cyprinidae > Cirrhinus > Cirrhinus mrigala. Next base: position 2,165,735 of record JAMKFB010000189.1, on the reverse strand, counting down.
TTACACACGCTTAATCTCTAATAACTATTGCATGCGTTTTAGAATTTAAAACTTTGGTTTTACTCTCAAAAAATTATATTTTTGATAGTTACAACTGTATTTTGAAGAGACAATTGTAATTTGAATAGTCAACTTTATATCTTCATAATTAAAGATATCTGCAATTCTAATCTGACTAGTAAGAATTCATTTAATAAATCTGCAAATACATTTTAGCTAGTCAAAACTTCATTTAGGATCTGTGTAATGACATCATAGATATCTTCAGTTGACGTGTCACTCATACTCACAGGTAAATATCTCTAATTCAGTTTCAACTTGTCACAATTACAACTTAAGACATCTGAATTGTGTTTTGAAATGACATCTCAGTATTGGTTGGCAAAGAAAAGGTGGGAATTACCAAAGGGGTGATTTGAAAAAACAATTGGGCTCTCTTTTTTTTATTCAGGATATCTGTATTGCGATTTGTCCTAGTCACAAGGGCAGATTGCAGATATCTATAAATATCTTTATTTATAGATATCTGCAATTCGTCTTTGTGACTAGGACAAATTGCAATAGTTACAAATTACAACAAAGAAATCTTTAAATAGAATTTGACAAATTTTAAATTAATTTCTAGATACATCTAGGGATGTAACGGTATGAAAATTTCCTATCATGATTATAGTGACCAAAATTATCATGGTTATCAGTATTATCATGGTATTGTTAAAATGTGCTGGAAATATTCAAAAAGTCTGACACATACATTACTGACACATAAATCACTTTACCAAGTTTTACATTTAAAATCAACAAACAACAAATAAAATGACTTTGTTTGCCTAATCAGTAAAACAACAACAGTACCAGTGATGTCTGGATTTTAAATGACAACATGACTGACAACTTATATGGCATGTTCAAATATCTAAAGTAAATGATCAAATAAAGCTTTGAAAACGTTTCATAAAAAGTAAACATCACATTTCAACCTTTAAATAAAGAAAAGAGTTAAGTCAAAATGATAACTGATTAATAAATGATTATATGTATTTTATCTGCTCCATAACTCTAGATAACATCTGAATTATTTAAATGTGTAGAATCCACATAAGCTTGTTTTTCATCAACTGGTCAAAATTTAGGCTACAGCAAGGGCATGAAAATTCAGTCTGTTTTTTGGCCAGACAAAAATTGCCAGACACAAGCTGAATGTAAATGTAAGTCTCTGCAAATTCACTGTATGATACTAGATGGCGCTTATGGACCAGCTGAATTACAGCTGTTTCCGTGAACTTCGTGGAAAAAGCAGTATTGCGATCATGAACACTACTTCAGATGTTACATGGAGTGAAAATGAAAACAAAAATGACATCGATTCTTTTCTGAAGACAGTCAGAACCTTCAGAGGTACATATAAATCGGGAATTATACAAATAAAATGAATATTTGAATGAATGAATTATATGATTATGTTTCTACTGGTGGGTGCCCAACCCCTAATTGCGAAGTGAAATGCGCTAACTGCAAATACATTAGTTACCAAATACAAACATTCTTTCTGTGAGGGTTGCGCTCCACCAAATAAAATGATTTAATAAATACCTGTTTACAATAAGCATTTATTCGTGCAGTTTGAGGGCACATATGAAATATCTGAGGGAGTGCAGAGCCATGATCATTATATATTTTTTTATATATATTATATATATATATATTTATATTTGGGAGAGCACACCCACTGCAATCCGAGAGATTTGTGCGGGCACCCTCTCGTATTACAATAATGCACTCTTTGCATTTGCTATTAAAATAACGCCAAAAACTGCTTCATATAAAGGATGAAAATGAGAATTGAGTCGCAACCCATTTCTTATTGTTTAAAATGAACGGAGACTACCTTGTGTTTTTCTGTGTGTGCTCGATGCCATTAGCACCCTTTTAAAACATCTAAGCTTTTCCGCCATCTTTTCACACAAAACGAAACTACTGTGTGTGCTGTGTGCAGATGAGACTGTTACTGAACTGTGCTTTATGCTGTACAGTATTTATCATCAGTTGTTCAAATCATGGTAATCGAAATACTGAAATAATGAAAATTAAAATATGAAATGGTAATATTAACCGTGGGGAATTTTATCATGATTTATCGTCAAACCGGTAATCCTTACATCCCTAGATACATCTAAATAATATCGCTCTAAATTAAAGATATGTCTTATTGGACAACTCTGCAGTTTTCTTTGCTGGAGTATTTTGACTGTCACTAGGTAACGGGTAAATCCGGCCCTGCATATAACATTAACTTTTTAAACATAACATCACCGTTCATGTTATTTATCACCTTAACAAAGGTAACCACCGTAACCATGAATTAACTTATACTTACGTCCATGATGAACTACGTGAAGTCTATGGGCTTGTAAATGAGCAAGTATCTTGTGTCTTTCACATGGCCTAAAAACATTGGTAGCGCAAAACGGACACCGATACAAACTTCCAACTCTTACAGCTTCGATGGAAATCCAGTCAGTGTTTCGTCTCACAGTAACATGTGTCTGTCGACAACAATTAAACGAACAATTAAATGATGAAAATGCAGAAAAATGTATTGACTAACCTTTCGACACTCCCATTTCTCCAGCCTGCAGTTATCCCTACTTGTGCAAGTGAGCTACTGCCATCCTGTGAGCATTTTCTGTGTGACTGTATCTTGAGGATAACTGTTTGCTAATTTTACTTTTTTTTTTTTTTGGTACTTTGATTTTGGACTGAGCACTTCTGCAAATAATCTTACTACTGGATTGCTTTTATCTTTCAACGGCATACTGTAAATAAACATCACTTTGCACTGACATTGATATCCACAGGATGCCCAGCGGCCATTCAGGACATCTAGGAGACTTTTGTTTAAAGTCCACTGAATGTCGTTTTATATTATTTTTCAAATAACCAAAGAAAACGCATAACAATTTTAATAACACATAACAATCAATATAGTTATAAAAGAGGTAAAATAAACAGGGCTACACAAAATATTTTCTTAAATAATTAAGTTTAATAAAAGAAAAACAAACAAACAAAAAACTGTACAAGTGTAGGCCACTTTTCGTTTTTGTGACACTTAATGCATTTTATTTTCTTTGTATCTTTATTTTATTAAATGTAACTGATCGCCTTGGTGCCTCACACACACATTTCAGCGTTGCTAACTTGACATTTAGCTATTACATGCTGTGATCTAAAATGCAGTCAACTGAATAAAAATGGTACACCGCTCAATGTAAAAGGTTCGCTGTAAAATCAGTGTGCAGCACCAAAATGAACATGACGTTTGACATTGATATTGGAACACAAGTGAATTACAAAGTCTTGTTTACATCACAGACGCAAAAAATGGCAGCAATTGCATGTCGAGTGAGAGAGGCTTGTGAGCCCAATGCTGCTTAGTTTCTCTTTAATAAATTCGTTTTAGCTGATATTTGTATTCTGTTTATAATGAATGCCACTATAGCCTAATTGGTGTTTTACTTTTTAGTTTAATTTACTGTTTAGTAAATTAAGTTTAATTTAGTTTAATTTACTTTGTAGTTTTACTTTTTAGTAAAATACAAAGTGTTATCGCTTGTTATTTTTCATTCTTGTTCTGTAGTGCCATTAGTTTAAAGGGTTTGTTGTGGATTAAAGGAACACTCCACTTTTTTTTGAAAATAGGTTCATTTTCCAACTCCCCTAGAGTTATGCAGATGTGTTTTACCTTTTTTGAATCCATTCAGCCGGTTGCTGGGTCTGGCGGTAGCACTTTTAGCATAGCTTAGCATAAATCATTGAATCCGATTAGACCATTAGCGTCTCACTATAAAATAACTAAAGAGTTTCGATATTTTTCCTATTTAAAACTTGACTCTTCTGTAGTTGCACCGTGCACTGTGCACCACAAGAAATGGCGGAAAATGAAAAGTCGCGACTTTATAGGCTAGGCTCGCGACGATATGGCTAGGAACTATACTCTCATTCTGGCGTAACAATCAAGGAACCTTGCTGCTGTACTATGGGTGCAGCAGGCGTAATGATATTATGCAGCCGTCAACTCTGCCGGTTGCAACTCTGCATCTACACAAACTTAGTGCCAGTCACTTTCAGGCGCTGCATAATATCATTGTGCCTGCTGCACCCATGGTACGGCAGCAAAATTACTTGATTATTACGCCGGAATGAGAGTATAGTTCCTAGCCATATCGGCCTATAAAATCACAACTTTTCATTTTCCGCCAGTCTTAGTACACGATGCAACTACAGAAGAGTCAAGTTTTAAATAGGAAAAATATCAAAACTCTTTAGTTATTTTATAGTGAGATGCTAATGGTCTAATCGGATTCAATGATTTATGCTAAGCTACGCTAAAAGTGCTACTGCCAGACCCAGCAACCGGCTGAATGGATTCAAAAAAGGTAAAACACATCTGCATAACTCTAGGGGAGTTGGAAAATGAACCTATTTTCAAAAAAGTGGAGTGTTCCTTTAAGGATAACTAAATAGGCTATATAAATGTTTTAATGTTTAAAGCCATTGTTTGCAATTATAAGGTTAAAAGGTATTTTTAGAGAAAAGTTAAATTTCACTTTCATGAGATTACTTCCTGTTTTTGGCTAGGTTATGTTTCTCCATGTTGTAAACTTTAGGGGCAAGGCTTCTAACCTGGGGCGTGATATTCAAATGACGATTGTTTTCTGCCGCCACATTTATCAGTGTATGATTTTTCGTACGACAGGAATTGTGCGCTTGGATCTGCGATTGTTTCTAATGTGTGTGACTCTACTACAAGAGCAGCAATGAGGAACCTGCTTTACAGACTCACAAACACACCAGTTTTACACACATGACTTAAACACAGAAACAGGAAATGGACATTTCCTGTGTTCAAGAAAAGAAACACATGACATTTCAAGCACTTTTAGTTTTGTGTCTTTGTATTCACATAGTAAAATGGCAGAAGCTAGAATTTCAGTGGACAGAAATGAGTTCATGTGTCCAGTGTGTCTGGATCTCCTGAAGGATCCAGTGACGATCCAGTGTGGACACAGTTACTGTAAGAGCTGTATTACAGGCTGCTGGGATCAGGAGGATCAGATGAGAGTCTACAGCTGCCCTCAGTGCAGACAGACCTTCAGTCCAAGACCTGCTTTAGCTACAAACACCATGCTGGCTGAAGTGGTGGACAAAATGAAGACGACCAAACTTCCTGTTGACTGTTACGCTGAAGCTGGAGATGTGCAGTGTGACGTTTGTACTGGAAGAAAATACAAAGCCATCAAGTCCTGTCTGGTGTGTCTGAACTCTTACTGTCGGAATCACATTGAACAACATGAGAGTTTGTTCGAAGGAAGGAGACACAATTTGACTGATGCCACTGGACGACTGCAGGAGATGATCTGCCGTGAACATGAGAAACATCTGGAAATGTACTGTATCACTGACCAACAATGCATTTGTGTGCTGTGTATGAAATATGAACATAAAAACCACAACACCGTATCAGCTTCAACACAGACGACAGAAAAACAGGTATTTAAAACTAGATAGTGACAACATATTGCTGACACTTTAAGCCCAAAGTATATTTTGTTTTGTTTAGAGTGTTTAGAGGAGATGATGCCTGGAAGATTTTTACTGCTGAGCCTGTTTGGTGAAAATGCATTGCAAACCTCTATCAACACAGTCTTCCTTAAAACAGACCTTGACTGAGCAATACAAAATAATGGAGTGAACCATTCACCTGTTCTTTGGCAAAATATATACTTCCATCAGTCAAAATGCAAGCTCTGCTATACAGCAGAAACGCTGTCAATGTGAAGCTTTACGTCTGAGTCAGTTTCACATTACATAGTTTACTTAAGCCCTATTTGGACAGTAACTGTTTCTCATATGGATGTCTGTAAAAAATAAATTTACATATCACCTCAGTGACAAAACTCATGGATTCGGATGACAAAATTAATTAATTAATTAATTAAATGTATTTATTTTTCACAGTGGAGAAGCAAGTTCTGTGGTCCTATGAACCCGGCAACGTGCTGCTCACATGGCCAGTCACATGATTGTTTGCTATAAATAAAATTAATTTTATTTATAAATTAATTTTTATATTTATGTAAAATGTATTGAAAAAAATACTTATGTACATTTTTTTTCTTATAATTTCAAGCATATTATAATATACAATCCTATTATTTATTTGATTTAAGTCTCCTGTTTAAAAATGGGAAAATAGATGCGCTATAGTTGTGTATATTTATACGCGACATCGTTATGTATATATCTAAGCCTTTATTTTTATTTGTTTTGTTAATAAATTAATTATTCTGTTTAATATAGCCTAAGTGAGTTTGTCGTACTGTTTTGTTGTTGCCCATTCAATCAAATTATGTCAAATTGCTGCTAATTCGAAAGTGAAAGTAAAATGCGCACAGGCATTTACAAACCATTTAAACGCAAAGAAAAGCGTGAAAAAGAGGGAAAACTTTAACAAACCTCCCTCCAAATACCCCCAAGAAAATATCCTCACCGTCACACCTTTACTGCTGCTGCCATAATAAAGACCCATTTTGAATGCTAACATGCTTTTCTTCTCTTTCTTCGGTGAAGCACTTAAGTACTGTTCTTTTAAATACTCTCCAGCATTTCAGAAATTAATATACATGCAAATTACATCGAAGTACAACACTTAGGCTACCATGCTTGAAAGTAGTCAAAAAGGGATTAAACATTGAATTTTGAATGGATTTCTTCTTGTTAACTCAGAGATCTGGATTCGGATGGCAATTAAAATACCACACGACCCTGGTGTTTGTCAAAAAATAGTAGGTAATTTGGCCGGGGATTTTTACGAGGGTCGTGAGAGAAAAACACAGACATCCTGAAATCGGACGGCAATTAAATTACAGACCACCCCCTGTAAATGGAGAAAATCACTTACGTCCTCATAAGGAACAATTGCCATCTGAATAGGGCTTTAGACTTGAAGTGTAAAACCAGCCTTAATCTTCATGTTAATTCATGTACAATGGTGGTAAATGATCAATTTCTACAGCCTACAGTATGAACCAACAGCCATTAGTTTTCAGGTCCACTTTTACTGGATTCATCTGTTTACATGATGATTTAGTGACAGTAGTTTCATGTGACATTTGTCCTCCAGAAACAGTTGAAGGAGATGCAGAAGATGTTCCAGCAGAGAATCCAGCAGAGAGAGAAAGATCTTCAGCAGCTGAAAGAGGCTGTGGAGTCTCATAAGGTGAGTCTGGAGAAGAACAGAAGTTTGTCTCAGTCTCAGTTCAGACTCTCCTCCTGAATCACTGTGTTTCCTAACAGCGCTCTGCACAGACAGCAGTGGAGGACAGTGAGAGTATCTTTACTGAGCTCATCCGCTCCATTGAGAGAAGCCGCTCTGAGGTGATACGGCTGATCAGAGATCAGGAAAAGCGAGCGGTGAGTCGAGCTGAAGGACAATTGGAGCGACTGGAGCAGGAGATCAATGATCTGAGGATGAGAGACGCTGAGCTGGAGCAGCTTTCACACACACAGGATCACATCCAGTTCCTGCAGGTAACAGAGATCTAGAAGAACAGGATCATAGTGGACAGGAGACTCACAGAGAAACATTTCATGAGTATGCTTTTATATAATCATCAGTCACTCTTATCTGGTTATCTTCTTTTGAAAGAGACTCTGCTTATAAATGGCTTTCAGCTCTGAAAATCTCTTAAGAATCATTTTTAGAGCTGAAAGAAGTTCACATATAGTGTAAGTGGCAAATACTAGAACTTGTAACTCTATGTAATGATAAAATAAATATAAAGAGAATGAAGCTGATGCTGTGAAAGTACTAGATTTGAGAAGATTTACTAAATAAGTCAAATCTACAAGAGCTGTCAGTACCCGTAGCCTTGTGGTTAGTGCATTGACATATAGTGCAACGGTGCTCATGGCGACCCAAGTTCGAATCCTGCCTTGAGGTCCTTTGCCAGTCCCGCTCCCCTCTCTCCTCCCAGTACTTTCTTGTCAGCTTTCCACTGTCCTGTCACAATAAAGATGTAAAAAGCCCATAAGTATAATTTTAAATAAAAGTCAACAAGAGCTGCACAAATCTGATGTTGGTGCAGGTTATTGGGTGAAGTGTGGAGCTGATGAGTTTTGATCGCTGTTTTCTATAGAGTTTCCAGTCTCTCTCAGGACCTCCTGAATCTACAGATGTAAATGACAATCCTTTCACTTCTCTCTTCTGTTTTGATGACCTGAGAGAATCTCTCCATCAGCTGAGAGACAAACTGGAGGATTTCTGCAAAGAGGAGCTCAAGAAGATCTCAGACAGAGGTAAAGTCCTGGACATTCATCTGCTCTCAGAAATGAGTCCAACATCTCATATCATGAAGAAATCTTATTAGAAATGTCTTAGGAAAGTGTGCAGGATCATTTTGTCTTCACATGTGAATCACACTGTTCGTGTCTGTTGATTTCCACAGTCACATTCACCAACATTGTTCCCAGAATCAGGAGCGACTTCCTACAATGTAAGTCACTAAGAAAATAAGCAAAAAAAAAAAACACTTAGCATGTTCATGTTCTTTCTGTAGAAGATGAAAGAATTATAATTATGATATAATTGAATTTATAATTGATGATGTAGATCAGTGGTTTTCAAAAACTTTGAGAGCAACTCTATTTTTTCTTTTTTAAATTGACACAACCCACCTATGTAAATCATTGCAATTTTGAGAGAATCCCCCATTTATAAGCGTACATCACTCCTGAAATTTGCAGCATGTACGCCACATTGGACCTCTAAGCAGCACCAAAACCAACTTTTATTCAAATTCGGGATGGACTATGTATATAGACAAGAAAGCGCGGCTCCCTTAAACTCTTTTCAGTTTATCGCAATCTCAGAAAATTCTGATATAATCAGTGACTCTCTCTACACGACACAATAAATCTCTTATTTAGACTGCGTCTACACTTTGTTATAATGAGAGGATTTGCGAGCTTCCAGAACGCAGGATTGAACTTGGCGAGTGGATTCTGACACAGGAAACACCTCTGATTGCCCATTGCGTTCCAGAAATCAACAGATACATCTGTGAGCGGCCACAGTGTTCAACACTTCAAAAACAGAGCGCAAACAAAAATAAACGTTGGATTCTGCCGTGAGGCAGGGCCTGTGGAAGAGGCGCGATTTTATTTTGGAATAAATAATAGGAGCCAGGGTAATCCTACAGTTATAAAGATACAATGGAAAGACTGCTGGGGGCAGCCACTTAGAAATTCCCTAATGCGGTAATCCATGTTCCAAAAATCAGTTATCATAAGGGGTTACTGAGGTGGCAGGTGGATAACCTGAAGATGCTAAACAGCTGTATTGAGAGAGCAGACCACAGCATTCCACTTGTACCTTGGGAATTGTTCCAAACTGAGGCGGACAAGTTTCACTGGGCGCCACAAATGGTGCAAGCGGTATGTGAACACTGGATGGGACATTTAAATTTAAAATAAAAAGGCCCATTACGGAAGGGAAGGGTTATTAATTTGTCAAGGTTATTTGAGTTCCCCTTTAGTCGTTTCACTACGACGTTACATATGGGAACTCGCCTGAGTGACCAATCACCTCTGAGCTTTATAGAAAAGGCCAATGAAATTGGTGAGTGGAACTTGCACGCAACGCCACTCCCCCGTACATACAGGTATATAAGATGCATCCACTCATTCAGATTTTCACTTCGGAGCCTCACCGCTACGAGCTGAATCATCCTGCAGAGTACGCTCTCTCCCAAACCAGCGGTTTTTTCAAGATCCTGCGAGCCGGCTGCCGATAGAAGGAACGTGCCGGCTTCTTCGCACCCCAGCGAGCTTCTGACCGCACGGATTGTGCCGCGTCCTCCCTGGGCGAACTGGGATCTAAAAGAGCAATTTTCCTTACGGTCGTTGAGAGGCATTTCTCGGTATGTTTTTCCGACCGTGCATTCCTGGGTGCGGTAGTTTCCTTACCTCCGTTGACAGTCACGATCGCTGTCTCTCATGCCTGGGCCTAGCACACGCTGAGGTGGCATTCGTGGATGGTTTATGCGCTCATTGAGAGCGCATGTCCATGGCTACATTGAGGTCCCGCCTCTCGTTCGCGAGACTGCTCCCCTCGTCGTCTTCCCGTGGCAGTTCGTCGAGCCGTAAAGGTTTTATGGCTGCTACGGCGAGGCGCTTGGGGGACCTCCAGGTGACGGTGCAGAACGTTCCGCCGGGTAAAACCCTGCGGGCTTCCGCTCCACCGCGTGGTCCCTTGGTGATGCCCAAACAGGCCGCTCCCCCGCCCAAAAGCCGGCCCAGTGTTTCTTTTGGCGCTCCCCAGGAGGATAAGATGTCTATCTCAGCATCAGAGGAGGAACAGTCGGCAGATGAGGCAGACGTTTCGGCGGGACGGCGCCCCTGCTGCGGTCGCTGCCCCGTCTGAGGCAGACGCTGAGCTGTCAGCTATGCTTCTCCGGGCCAACCGAGAGAAGAGCAAACTCTCCCCAGTGCAGAGGATCTTTTTTCTCGGCATGGAGCTGGACTCGGTTAACATGACAGCCCGCCTCACCAACGAGCGCACGCAGTCAGTGCTGAACTGTCTGAGATTATGCAGACACAAGACAGCGGTCCCTCTCAAAACTTTTCAGAGGCTCCTGGGGCATATGGCAGCCGCAGCCGCAGTAACACCGCTCAGCCTGCTTCATATGAGACCGCTTCAGCGCTGGCTACACGATCGAGTCCCGAGATGGGCATGGCACCGTGGCACACTCCGGATTGGCGTTTCCCCGCAGTGTCGCCTGGACAGGACCTCGACTGCTTTGGCACATCAACTGCCTGGAGTTGCTAGCTGTACTTCTTGCGTTGCGTCACTTTCTTCTGATGCTCCGCCACAAGCATGTGCTTGTCCGCACAGACAACACTGCAACCGTAGCATACATCAACCGTCAGGGTGGTCTACGCTCCCGTCATATGTCGCAACTCGCCCGCCATCTGCTCCTGTGGAGTCAGACGCGGCTGAAATCGCTGCACATCGTTCACATACCAGGAGACCTCAACTGTGCAGCCAATCAGCTCTCACGGCCGCCCACCCATCCTGGAGAATGGCGACTCCACCCCCAGACAGTCCAGCTGATTTGGAGTCGATTCGGCGAGGCCCAGATAGATCTGTTTGCCTCCCCAGAATCCTCCCATTGCCAGCTCTATTACTCCCTCAGCGAGGCTCCCCTCGGCAGGGATGCACTGGCACACAGCTGGCCTCCGGGCCCCAAGTACGCCTTTCCCCCAGTGAGCCTCCTTGCACAGACCTTGTGCAAGATCAGGGAGGACGGGGAGCAGGTTCTGCTGGTTGCGCCGTACTGGCCCACCCGGTCCTGGTTTGTCGACCTCACGCTCCTCGCGGCAGGCCCTCCCTGGAAGATCCCCCTGAGGAAGGACCTTCTTTCTCAGGGAATGGGCACAATCTGGCACCCGCGTCCCGACCTGTAAAACCTACACGTGTGGCTTCTGGACGGGACACGGTAGACCTCTCCGGCCTTCCACAGGTCGTGGTAGAAACTATCACTCAGTCTAGAGCTCCCTCTACGAGGCAGGCCTACGCACTGAGGTGGGGTCTCTTCGTTGACTGGTGTGCCTCCCGTGGTGAGGACCCACAGAGATGCCCGATTGCAGTGGTGCTTTCCTTTCTGCAAGAGAAGTTGGAGCGCAGGCTGTCCCCTTTGCAGCGTATCACGATGCAGTCGATGGAACATCCATTGGGAAGCATCAGCTGGTCGTGAGGTTCCGCCGAGGTGCGAGAAGGATTAATCCTCCTAGACCGCACCTCGTACCCTCTTGGGATCTCTCTGTCGCCCTTCAGGGCCTGCGGGGACCTCCCTTCGAGCCGCTGGTTTCAGTTGAGCTTAAATTTCTGTCGCTTAAGACGGCGCTCCTGACCACGCTCGCCTCCATCAAGAGGGTTGGGGACCTACAAGCCTTCTCTGTCAACGAAGCGTGCCTGGAGTTCGGGCCGGCTGATTCTCATGTTGTCCTGAGACCTGGCTGTGTGCCCAAGGTTCCCACCACACCCTTTCGGGATCAGGTGGTGAACCTGCAAGCGCTGCCCCCGGAGGAGGCAGACCCGGCCTTAGCGTTGCTATGTCCCGTTCACGCTTTGCGAATATATGTGGATCGCACCCGGAGCTTCAGACGCTCCGAGCAGCTCTTTATTTGCTTCGGAGGACAGCAGAAGGGAAATGCTGTCTCCAAGCAGAGGTTGGCCCATTGGGTGGTAGATGCCATCTCCCTGGCGTATGAAGGCCAGGGGGAGCTGTGCCCCCTAGGAGTTCGAGCTCACTCCACTCAGAGTGTTGCCTCCTCCTATGCGTTGGTGCACGGCGCCTCGCTAGCAGACATCTGCAGAGCTGCAGGCTGGGCGACACCTAACACCTTCGCGAGATTTTATAATCTCCGCGTTGAGCCCGTGTCCTCCCGTGTGTTAAGGTAAACATCAGGTAATTTGCGGGAGGCCGGCAGGTGTCGGCTTGCTGCGCCATTTCCCACAGGATCTCCCAGAATGTTCCCTCCAGTGAACCCTAGGTCCTCCATTCCCCGCAGTCAGGACTAGATGCGGAGTAGTCTGCGACTGTGCTCCGACTGGGTCTCCTTCACCCAGAAGGTGGTGGCAACATCTCTCAGTATTTTTCCACAGTCAGCCAGTATTTCTTATCCCACATGCCTAAACCACATGCGCTCCGCCCCCCCAACCCATGCTTCAGTACAACTGGCACCCCTGTGGGGCCCCCTCTATTGGCCCCTAGGGTGTTGGGAAGGTTACGTATTGACACGTCTGCCTGTCAGCACTTGGTCTCTTGCGTAACGCAGCCTTAGGGTTGTGGCCTTTTCCATGGGTCTGTTCCCATATGTAACGTCGTAGTGAAACGACTGATGGGGAACGTCTCGGTTACGTACCTAACCCTCGTTCCCTGAAAGAGGGAACGGAGACGTTACATCCCCTTGCCACAACCCTAGGCTGCGCTGACGCCGGGCTGTGGCTCAGCTCCTCAGCAAAAAACTGAATGAGTGGATGCACGCCGCCATCTTATATTCCCATATGTACGGGGGAGTGGCGTTGCGTGCAAGTTCCACTCGCCAATTTCATTGGCCTTCTCTATAAAGCTCAGAGGTGATTGGTCATTCAGGCGAGTTCCCATATGTAACGTTTCCGTTCCCTCCTTCAGGGAACGAGGGTTACGTACGTAACCTAGACGTTATCCCCTACACTGTTTTCAGTTTTGAACAAAGGGTTATCCTTTATCCCTTCCTATTTAGTTCAGATTTTTAAAAAAAAAATGACGTCTGTGTTGGCAGACCTAGGACAATTTTTTGTTAAAATGCAGAGGGCAGTTTTCTCTGGGCCAAGCTCAGATTTGACTCCAGCAAAACCTTTTTGCTCAAGGTCGAATTGGATCCCTCCGCCACAGGATTTACCTGGAGAAATTTGGGTGATATATTTTTCCACCAAGCCTGTGGATGATGTTCCAGAAATGGCTGCAGGAATACAAGACCCAGCCCTTAATTTAACAACAGCAGAAGTACAAGTGCTGCAGGAACTGTCCCACAGGAGGGACATTATAATTAAACCGGCGGATAAAGGAAGCGCAATAGTTATAATGGACAGATCACAATATGTCCAGGAGGGATGTCGTCACTTGGAGGATAAAAGTTTTTATTTGAAGTTGGTCTGGTTGGCTCTGGTCTTTTTGTACTTTTGTTTTGTTGTTTATGTTCATTTAGTTAATAAATTTGGCTGGTTCACGGTTCCTTCCTCCCCGAATCTTGAACTTTGTTACATACGTACGACCCAGGGTTTGAAAACCACTGATGCAGATGATTATTTGCACAGAATGTCTGGTCAGCTGTGCTGAGACACTGAACATGAACATTTTAGCTACATAAAAAGATTCATTCACACATTCTCATAATTCCTGATTCTAATATGTTTTATCTCCATTAGATTCCCATCAGCTCACTCTGAATCTGAACACAGTGAATAAACATCTCTATATGTCTGAGAGGAATAGACTGATTACTGCTACTGGCACAGTCCAGTCGTATCCTGATCATCCAGACAGATTTGATCATGTGTATCAGGTGTTGTGTAGGGAGAGTGTGTGTGGACGCTGTTACTGGGAGATTGAGTGGAGTGGAGATGTGTGTATATCAGTGTCATATAAGAGCATCAGCAGAAAGGGACGGGGTGATGAGTGTGTGTTTGGATGCAATGATCAGTCCTGGAGTTTAATCTGCTCTCGTTTCAATTACTCATTCAGACACGATAACATAGTGACTATTCTCCCTGTGAAGCCCATCAGCAGAAGAATAGGAGTGTATGTGGATCACTGTGCAGGAACTCTGTCCTTCTACAGCGTCTCTGACACAATGAACCTCATCCACACAGTCCAGACCACATTCACTCAGCCACTCTATCCTGGGTTTACTGTTTATTATAGATCATCAGCGAAACTGTGTTGATGAATCAGAATAGATTTGTAGAGAGATTCTACCTGTAATGCTTTGAGCTGCATGATAAATCAGTGATGGTGAGATGTTATAATCTCTTCTTTTCTCTTCATGACATTAATACTGTAGCTGAACTTCTTTCAGTGAAATAGCATGAGAATAAATGTGTGTGATAAATGCTCATATTAAAATCAGTAAGATCAGTCATGATGAGTATCTGTGCTTTTCACAACCTCTATTTGTTTTGACTGAACTTAAATTTTTATTGCTAACACAATTCGTGAAAAAAAAAAAAAAAAAAAAAAAAAAAAAAAAATCACTATTTTCTATATGGTAAATAACATTCTCTTTTGTCAAAATCAAACTTTGACGACACACTAATACATAGACTACAGACATTAAAATCTGCCTGATATGATTACTTTTCATCCCTTTTAGAAGAAAACAAACATAACCCCAGGTATTTATTCAATACAGTGGCAAAACTAACGAAAAATAAAGCATCAACAGGCATTGACTTTTCTCAACACAGCACAGCAGTAATGACTTTATGAACTACTTTACTTCCAGGATTGATACTATTGGAGATAAAATTGTAACCATGCAGCCATCACCTACAGTATCGCATCAGATCTCCTGAGGAACAATTTTATTATAATTTTATAATTTATAATTTTACAATTTTATTAAATTTTGTAACAATTAGAAGTAATGAGCTCCGAGGAGAAAAACAAGACATTGTGTTGGTTTCATACGGATTACTTTAACACAGAAAATTTGTTTTCGATAAGACTTACTTCATTTTAAAGTAGATATTTGTTGTCAACTTTTTCTTAGAAACCAGGAGACGTTTTGGATATCTTGAAGCAGAAGTTTCTCTTTATTCAGAAACTAGCTGTGCGTCGCTGCAGTCATCAAAAGTCGTCTGACAAAATCTCAGCACAGCAGAGTATATAGGTTTCGAGGGGGAGGAGTACATAGAGGTGGAATCAATCTAAACAAAGTATGCAAATGTGGTACAGGAAATCAGCCCAGTAAAAGGTTTTCCCCAGCCTTGGTCTATTTAGAATACAAGTGTCATTCAAATGCATAGATACCAAACAAAAGGCACAATTGTACCTTGAGCTTAGAATTCACACTTAACTTGGGAAACCTGCCAGATGTTCAATAACTGCATAAAGACAAAAGGTTACTGTCTCAGGGCCTGGGCTGCCTGCTCTTACATTCTAAGTTCATGCTGTTATATTGGAGCTTAGCATAGGATCAGCATATTTTAAACGGATTATTAAATTTGTAATCCCACACATTTCAAGCTTTCTATAGATATATCTCTCATGTTTGTGTGTCATGTATTCGCTGAGTTTCAGTTCATTTTAGTGATGCATTTCAACTGGATATTCACAGAGACTGAGAGGACTGAAAGGACACCCTGTATATTTCTTTATTTTTTAAAAAAAACACAAAAGTTTGTTAATATGGTGAGTGTACACAAATAAAAGCAAACCCTTTACAGATTTAGGTGATGTATTACTTTTATGTGTCCAATCAAAATTGAGGGAGCAGTTTAAGTTCTTTTTGCTGTCATCTTGAAAATATGCATGCGCTCCTGCCAGCGCCTTAGCCGACCCCAGGACATTAATTACAGACTGATCTCAAATATCCCTTTTCTGTGAAAGATACAAGAAAAGGTAGTATCCTCACAATTATGTTCCTTTTTTTCCAGTCAGGATTTAGACCGCATCATAGTACTGAGACTGCTCTTATTAGAGTTACAAATGATCTACCCTTGTCATCCGATCGTGGTTGTATCTCTCTATTAGTGTTACTGGATCTTAGCGCTGCGTTCGACACTATCGACCACAACATTCTTTTGAATAGACTAGAAATAAATGTGATAATTTCTTTCAGAGGTGGATACCTTCAGTTTGGGAACGCAGTCGTGTAACACAGTTCTGGGAGGCAATTATATAGAAATACTTAGCTCAGGCATTTCAGAATAACTATAACAACATTTCAGATGCTGCGGAACAACATCGGTCCACTGGTTAGATGGGTTTTGCCATCCCATAGCGCAAAGTCACATAACTTTTTTGATGCGTATGAAGGAATTTATTCACATAATAGCGTTCACATACAGTGTAAGTGGCAAATACTAGAACTTGTAACTCTATATAATGATATAATAAATATAAAGAGAATGAAGCTGATGCCTTGAAAGTACTAGATTTGAGGAGAGTTACTAAAGATAAGTCAAGTCTACACAAGCTGTCAGCCCCCATAGCCTTGTGGTTAGTGCATCGACATATAGCGCAACTCTGCTCACGGCAACCCGGGTTCGAATCCTGTCCCGAGGTCCTTTGCTAATCCTGCTCCCCTCTTTCCTGTCAGCTCTCCACTGTCCTGTTGCAATAAAGGTGTAAAAAGTCCTTAAATATAACTTCAAGAGCTGTGCATTTCAGAATAACCATAACAACATTTCAGATGCTGCGGAACAACACTGGTCCAGTGGTGACTTTGATGCATATGGAGGAATTTATTCGGCAAATGCATTTCCATCTCCCATTATTTGCATTAACCCTTTTTGCAGTCAAAAACCACTTCAAACTAAACTTTTGTGAATACTGCATTTTTTTTTGTTTTTTTTTTTTAAACGTGGCATTTCCATCAAAATGCGCATAAAAATAGGGTGATGGAAACAGCTATAGTCCTTTACGTCTGGTGTGTTCTCAAAACTCCATTGTTTACTCAATTTCTTTTAAAGTTAGCCTATGTGCATGGAGAAAGATTTAAACATTATGTTTGGAACTGAGATGTAATGTTTTGCCATTTTAAATCAGATGCCCATTTTGTTGATATGATTCTTACTTTACTTACTATACTCTGGTTAAAAATTCTCAATGGTAGTGTAAACCAACATCCTTTTTGCCTTGTCAAAATTAGCTCTGCAAAAAAAAAAAAAAAAATCAACCCATTCTGTGATGGCTTGCTCATTTAAATGCAAATGAGCTCTAACCAGTTTGCTAAATAAATGTGAGCTTATAGACATACATTTATATCACTTGCACTGTTCATTGCTGGCAAATTTAACATCTGGATACCCAACAGACATGTAGAGTGACCACCTGTCCCGCTTTGCGTTGTACCGCACAGCATTTTCACCCCTTGTCCCGCACGTCGCATCTTGAGAAAATGTACCGCATTTTCATCAGTCTGTTGGTTTTTAATGATCATATTAAGAAAACGTCCATGCATTCTTTGGCCTTCTTAAGAAAGTTTTTATGTGTTCTTTTGTGGCATAGTTTCTGCACAAAGGATTTGCGGACCTCATCAAGTGATCTAGAACCACCGACGGAAATGGTCGAGCGCACACGGAAAAACACAATATTCTCCATTCATTTTAACCAATTTTTAAAAATACAGCTTTCATACGCGACTTTCTTATTTTAATAGTTCATTTAATACGGTTTCTATGGCGTTATTTTAATTACAAATCAAAATGTGCAAGCACAAATCTTTTCTCTCGCAGGTGGATTCTGTTCACTCTCATAAAAAAAGACGCGCTTTCTTTCGCTTGCATGTGCGCACCCAGAAACACAGATCAGCACATACGAGAACAGATGTGATCAATATTTATATAGCATAACAGTAGAAAATGTATCAGTCTCACACGTGTCCCAGATTGTCCCACAAAATCACATCTATGTCCCGCAACAGCCATTTTGCCAGGTGGTCACTCTACAGACATGTTGTGGAAATTCTGTTGTTAAGTCCTGCATTTGTTACTTCTGTGTTTTGTTGTAATTTGCTAATTCAATTTTTACAGTTTGTCTCATTAAGTATGTGATTTTTTTTTCTATAAGAACAAAATACTAACACACCACAATTCAAGTGACAGGTACCTTTTATTTCCACCAATCCTGCACAAATCTTGATGTAGTTAAACTTTCAGTTCTCATTTTGTACAACCAAACCAATAATCTAGTTCA
Organism: Cirrhinus mrigala; assembly: GCA_036247105.1. Taxonomy (NCBI): domain Eukaryota; kingdom Metazoa; phylum Chordata; class Actinopteri; order Cypriniformes; family Cyprinidae; genus Cirrhinus; species Cirrhinus mrigala. The sequence continues at coordinate 2,147,208 of JAMKFB010000189.1, read as the reverse complement.
AATGGGTTTTAAAGTTGCTGCCATATCACTTCCTGTGGGTGCTATCATTTTGGTGTGTTGTGTTGTTTTGTCTTTATATTGTTTAATTTGACTGCTGCAAGCTTTTAAGCTGGTTCCAATTAAGATGGTTTGTCCTGTAGGTGGGGCTTAAGCCTATAAATAGGCTTGCTACCTGAGTTTATTCAGTTCTGCTTGTGGACTCAGAGAAGTTACGTCTGAGCAGTGTAGCACAGTTGAGCCTATTGGTTTAGCCAAATTAGCACATTGCTGCTGTTTCATTTAATTTTTGTACATTTTTTAAATTTATTTTTGTTTTGTCCTTCACTGTAAATATGTTACACTTTCCAATACAGCACCAATTGTTGCATACTGCAATTTTTTTTTTTTTTTTCACATAATTTACCTTTATTCTCTAACAGCTATATTGAAATGTCACATTGCAAAAACAAAATTAAAAAAGGGTTCATTCATTCATCTGTGATGTTCCTACGTGGCCATGTGAAAGTGGTCAGTTACCAGCAAACCCATTTTTGACATTGTCATGGTTCACATAAAAAATGAACAGGCTTGTAACTGCTAGCAGCAGTAAGCACAAACTTAATGACATCAATGGGCTTTATTCATGAAACTTGTGTAAATATACGAGTAATTTCTGAGTAATTTGTGCCTGTTTTACTTTCCCAAAAACTCTCCTCCAGATTCACAAATGCTTCGTAAGCTTCCGATTTGATCATTAAATGTGTGTTAATGAATTTCAATCATTTGTAAACAAGGCGCACATGGACGCTCATTCACAATTAGCATAATCCCCGCCTATGAGTTACAGCTATGCAAAATGCATGGAATATCTTGTCTACCTTCTCTGGTTTGGCTCTAGTATATTGCATAAATGCAATAAAGAATTTAAATATAAATATAACAAAAAGCAATAACCACTAATATTGATTTCTCCATTGTTGTAGGATGGTTGGTCAGTATTTGTCCCGCCCTTCCTCTGTTTACGGCTGGGTAATAGTGACAGTGACGAGTGATGTCTTTTACAGTTATTAAAAAAAAAAATGGATATCTAAAAAGAGGGCAAGGGCAAATGAACTTGTATTTATTATGGCAGTGCATCAAAATCAGTGTTGTCAGTCTGCTAAAAAGAACACAATGTTTTACCCACCATTTACACGTGGTAGGGAGCAGGTGTACATTTCTTTCGTACCAATTAACATTTTTGAAAATACGAACAGTTTCATGAATTCAAAAATTTATGTCAGAACGGCTTTACGAACAATTTACACACATTCGTTTTGCTCGTGTTTCATGAATGAGGCCCATTGAAAACACTGAAAACAATGTCAAATGATCAAACAATCCCTGATAGCACATGTTCATCCTGGAGACGTCTTTTTGACGTCTGCATTTACATCTGGAAGACGTATTTATTAGTGTTTGCTCATCTACAATACGTCTACAGGACGTTTCCTATCAGATGTCAAATAGACGTCTGTTGAAACAACATCTCGTGGTGGAGGCCTTAGGAATCCATGCATCTTTAAAAACAAATGCAACTTTAAAAACACAAAAATAACTATCAAAACTAGAGATGCACCGATACTGAATTTCGCTGCCGATACCTATAGCCGATTATTCTGAGTAATATCGGTCGATACCGATAGTTTGATTTTTTTTCTTAAGGAAACAATTTATGTGGTTGCATTAGTCCCAGCGTACGGTCTACGCTGCTTGATGCATAAAGCGTGCGGTGCAGACCTCAGTGCAGCCAGAGTCAGATTTCTCTGTTCACGTGAAGACAGTGAGCTTTCAGTGCGAGCTCTTTGGGAGCAGAGCCTGGTTTATACTCGCTGCGTCAGCAGGAGCAACAAAATGATGTGAATACTGAGGAAACGATGGTGGACAGCACGGAGGATTTGGTTTTTAAGCGAAAGTAAATTAAAAGAACCAGAGAAGGTGAACATGCTGGTTTTGTCCTTGCTGTTTGTCACGTTATGCTTTGGAGGCTTTATTTAAATGTTCTTTCTTTATATGATTCCTCAGTAATTGCTAAACGTTCTGGTGTAGCCTATATGCCATGCCTTATTTGTTTGTTAATTAACATTTATAGAAGTTAGTTTGTATACCATTTTATTGTTCTCGTACTTTTCAATTAACAACGAATCCGTGCTGGTGGAATCAACACGAGACTTCATTTTCGCTTTCAAGTTCGAGACCTTGCTTGGAAGGCGTTTAGTGTCTTTGTCAGCAGCAGCAGTGAGCGCGCCTTCAGCCCAGCTGGAACAGTTCCACATTCAAACGCACGCAATCTAAAGCAGCAAGCTTTAGCGTATTGCAAAGCACTGGCAAAAGTTTTTTACCATGAATGTGTCAAAGAAATAATGAGATTTTTGAATTATTTATTAATAAACTAGTGTCTTCTGAGTCAGTGTAGCAAGGATGAGGTTGCCGGTCTTGACTCGACATTTCCTCTTTAGACATGCCTTTAGAGAGAAATGCATCTTTACAGATAAATGAAAGTTTTTGTTTTATTTCGTTAAGCTATAATTTAAAGCGTTCTATAGATATATGTATCATGTCCGTGAGGTGTGTATTCACTGAGTTTCAGTTCATTTTTGTGAAGCGCTCCGGTTGAGACGACAGAGCGCATGTGTGTTTTTTTTTTTTTTTTTTTTTTAAATCACTCTTTGCGACATTTTGTTGATGTTGTCAATACACACAAATAAAAGTAAACCCTTTACAGTTTCGAATGATGTATAACTCTTACCTTTATGAGCAAAAATGACGGAATATTTTAAATTGTTTCCACTGAAAAATGCAAGTGATCAAGCTGGCGTCTCCATGTCCTGCAAAGCAGCTTTAGCTTCCACTCTCTGCACAAGTTATTGGATATGCGCCTAATAGCACACATTTATCTAAGTTTAACGTTTAAACTAACATTATTTTATACTTTAACTGTTTTACATCTATACATTTTATTTTTGGCAAGTCGGGACTGATGATTTGAGAAGGCAAAATTGATCAAACAGATTATGATCAGTCTTCCGATGGCCACTTGGTCATTATTTAAAACAACAACAACAACAACAACAACAACAACAACAACAACAACTTATATTTAACGAACAAATGTTTTTCTAAATTAGTTTAATGCTTTAATGTCGTCATTTTTAACTATTAATGCCTTATTCAACGAAGATTTTCTTCACTCACGGTATGAGTTGCAGTCTGACACGTTTTTCTGCCACCTTTTGATTGACAGGTTACTATCAGCCCTGATCATCGGCTAACCTTGAACAGTCGGCCGATGGCCGATACCGATTGTTGCACCGATACATCGGTGCATCTCTCATCAAAATCGGATCAAACTATGTAATTGCGGTAACACTTTTTAAAATTACTGTTCCATGAGTCGCTCGCTCTCCTCCACATTGGAAACGCGTACACGAATAACGCCAGGTTTACGCATACTCCATCTGCAGCGCATATTTTTTCCGTGCTCATGTTAAAGGAGAGGTCCGGTGTGATATTGACCTAAAGTGTATTGAATCATGATACCGAGTGTGAACTAACCTTGCATATCTCATCTCGGCTTGTCCACTCCAGTCCGAAATCTGGGGTCAGTTAGCCGATGCTAACAACAGGTTGTCGATGAGAGTAAATGGGGCATCGGGCTAGCCATGTAAATAAATCACTGTTTTACACCATTTACGAGGCACAAAGTAGCTCCACACTTCATTGGTAGACTTCCAAGGGCCCTGGCATTTAAAACGAGACATTGAGAACTCAGAATAACCACCGGTAGTTTATTTACAAGAAGACTTATACAAACAGTACCTGCAAGAAAATGACGGGCCGCCGCCATCTTCAATGTAGTCACGATAAGTTGAGTGTCGAGCAGGAACGAAACTACAACCTGATAAGTCACGTGAAGAAGTGCTGTACATGTGAAGAAGGAGTGGCCGGGCACAGCATAGCCTATGACTGCAACTTCAGCTGGCATTACGAAGGATAAGAGAAAAGTTAGAGAAGACAGAATGGTTCGCGTTTGTGCTTTTCCAGGTTGCGGCAAAAAGATGAGAAGCTATGTTCCGGAAAGTTTTCACAGGCTACCTCTACACGAGTCAACTTGCAAGCAGTGGCTTGTTGTTTTGCAAGTCGATGTCGACACACCTATCCACATACTAAAACAGAAGGATTACCGTGTATGTAGTGCACATTTTGATCCTGACGACATCATTATAAGTGACTCTAAGCCTCGACAACGAATGCGTCTGAAGAAAAGTGCCATCCCGAAAGCGACACAACTTTCTCCGGAGGTATGAATTTATTTGGTTATTAGACTGTAACTTGTGTGAACCATGTTACCATTTATAAATCCTGTGCAGCACTGGACATTGTGTTTGCTAACAATTCACGTAGCTTTGTATTCAGGAAAGAGAAATGAGACAGATTATGCAACATTTATTATTCAGCCCACCATCAGACACCTCATAGAGAGGGACGGATGAGGTGGGGCTTGTTCGGATATTTTTGATAAGTACAATATAGAACTTGCCGTGTAAGCTAACCTGACTGACCGTGATTGGGGTCTGCAAAGGTGTTTGGGGGATGGGTTTGCTATGCTGCATTCAGTTGCATTGTTAGTCCTAATGGTGTAAAATATTTGAGGGGGGTGGGGGGAGTACATTCCTCACAGTTTGAAGTGTAAGAACTTTCCAGGTAGTTACAGTAGGTGGGTAGTCAATGAACAGAGTGGGGCCACTTTGTATTGATTGCAGAACAGATGTGCTCCTGTGTGCATCTGAGTTTTTTTTTTAATTTGTTTTATTGATCTATGTCCTAAACTAATGAATAAATACACTTATTTTGTGTGAATTTTCTTAGGCCAGTGCCTCTGAGAACCCAGCAATGTATCCCTCTGAAATGGCTGCTGTCCCCCAGTCCACACCTCAAAAACCACACAAACCTAGGAGGTCTGATTGGTCCACTGGCCTCAGTTTTACAATTTCAAGCCCCAAACAGCCATCAGTAAGGCAACGAACTAGGCCATCATCATCTGGACAATACACTGCACGACCTGCATCATGGCAATACCCACAGGTAAGTCACATATAGTGTTGACAGTCAGCCGGTGTTCACATTTCACTATAATGTCTGTAACACCTTGGTCATCATTGAAGTATCTATGTGTAATTTTTTTTAATCAATTTGAAGGTTAGGACTGAAACACCCCCCTCATTGTGGAGTCCCTCGAGGGAAACCAGTGGTGTGACACAATCAGTGAGTTGATTTTTTCATTTCAAATATGGTTTTGGTGATAATGTGCTACACTGATGCTCCATTTAGAAGTAAATGTGTAATCCTTTTCAACAACGACATTATTCATCTGGCCTTTGATCAACAGGAAGATGTAGAGGAAGGTGCTGCAAGTGCTTTAGACACATCTGTGCAAGACATGAGCATTAGCTTTGGGGAAATGGATTTGGACCGTAAAGACATCAGTTTTGTGCCCTTCAGTGACACCACCTCATCCAGCCCAAGCTCTGGCTCTGTGTCCAGCTCTGGCAGCACAAATGGATGGGCAGGAAGAAAGTGGATAGTCGATGAGGCCAAGCTAATGGAGCTTTTTAGAACATGCTCCCAGTGTGGTGTGGCCATCGAGGACAAACGAGTTGCCACACGTGCCAGCCAGATCATAATACACTGGACGTGTTTGAAGGGACACACCGGGGAATGGGCATCATGCACCGACCAAAGAAAAATGGGCCGCAACAACCTCCTGTCATGTGCTGCAACATTTTTCACCGGAGCCACCTACTCGGACATCAAAGAATGGGCAAAACTTATCAACCTGCAGCTACCAAGCAAATCTCAGTTTTACGCCATTCAATCCAAATACCTCATCCCTGTGACAAATCATGCATACAAGGGACAGCAACAAAAAATTCTGGAGAGGATTTTTCAACTTTCTGCTGCAGGGCAAAAACTGGAAATGTGTGGTGATGCGAGGTGTGATAGCCCTGGTAAGCATTGTTATTCATCAGATTTTGGTTTACTTTCAAATATACACAATATCTTTTTTTACAAAATCAGACATGTTTGTTTTTCCAAAAGGCTACAGCTGCAAGTACAGCACCTATTCTTTTCAAGATGATGCAACAAAAGAGATTCTTCATTTTGAACTAGTACAGGTAAACAAGCACAGATACCTGTTGTTATTATGTGAAATATTTGTACAGTTGCTTTCAAGACAATGAGTTGGGACTATGTACATGCCCTGTGAAATAACAAACTGGTATTCTTACTATGTTACTAGGTTACAGAAGCATCGAGTTCTGTGGCAATGGAGGCAATGGGCTTTCAGAGAGGCCTAAATCACCTCCTTGATCTCGGGCTGGACATTGGGGTGATGGTGACCGACAGATCGCCATCAATAAGAAAACTAATGAGGGAAAGCTATGGCAACATTCGTCATGAATATGACCCATGGCATGTGAACAAGAGTATGCATCATATTTACAAGATATCTACATATTCACACGTGTGTGACTGGTTGTTGCTGGTGAAATGGAACCTCATTTTGTTTTTGGACTCTCCATAGGTCTCAAGAAGAAACTGGCGTCTGTCTCTAACAAAAAAAATTACAGAGAGCTTCGACCATGGCTGAGGTCTATTAGCAATCACTTATACTGGTCATGCAGTTCCAGTCATGGTGATGAACAGGTAACCATGAAGTTATGACTCATTATTTTATGACCTACATTAGGAATAGAATTTTTCAGTTTAAAAATGAATGGCCCAAGACATGGTTGACACGTGGACTTTCACAAAAGTATGTTCTCTATAATTTCTAAGGGTTGTGTTTTATGTCGTTTTTCAGGAGTGTGTGCGACGGTGGACATCTGTACTTCACCATATTCGTGGCATCCACAGATGGGAAGAGAATGGGCGGGAGTACCAATGTGCTCATCCACCTCTCTCAGAGGAGGATCAGGAGAAAAAAAGGTGGCTGGAACATGACTCCCCAGCTTTCCGTGCTCTCACAGAGTTAGTTGAGGAAAAAACTCTCCTGCGTGACCTGAGACAGATGGCTCTGTTCAAGCACACTGGTATGCCTCAAGTCATTGAAATTAGTTTCTTAGAATTGCATTATCTTCGTTATATTTAAAGAGGATGCGAACAGCTGTTTATTATCTAGTCACACTGTTGTCATTTGTAACCTTATACAGCATAAGACTGTCAGCATTCTTGATACATCTAAACTTTTCAACACCAGCTATTATCACTTTACATGACTGATATTGAATGATATATTTCAATTGGACATATTTTGCAGGATCACTTGAAGTTTTTCATAACGTCACCCTGAAGTATGCGCCAAAGCGACTTCACTTTGCTTACGACTCGATGAGAGCTCGCACAGAGTTGGCCATCATAGATCACAATATGAATATTGGAAGGAAACAAAAAACACTTGAGGGTAAGGAAACGGCTTTGCCTCAAATTTTTGTGTTTTCTAAACAGTACAGTAATTAGTAGAATAACGGACTTGATTTCAGACTTATTTTACCATGACACACATAGCTAAACATCGTTATAGTAGCCTACATAATCAACGACTTATTTTTACTTTTGTCTGTGGGATAGGAAATCCGCAGTACAAGTACGTGTACACAAAGACAACACAGCAGTGGGTGGCTAAGCCGGTGTATGAGCCCACCTCTCAGGAGTTTCGAAAAGACCTGATGGAGGACGTCTTGAACATGAGGGAGGAGAAAAGCCTGGAACCTTGGCCCCGTCCTCCACCTCTCCCAAAAAGGTTGCTGCAAAACATCGCACCAGTGCCGAGGCCAGACCCGTCTGAGTTGGTGGCCCAAAGGCTGTCGCGCTTCAAGCAACTTTTGTAACATTTCGTTTGTTCTTTTTTGTATATAGTTTTCTTTTTTTTTCTTTTTTTTTTTAATAATGTACACAGTTTGTTTTTCCTTTTGTGTTTATTTCATGTTCTATGTGTGGTCTACATCTTTGTTGTTTTTCTATAAATATCTAACTATTGTAGTTTGGAATAAAAACAAAACAAACAAAATGTGTTGACATTATATTGTTTTTATTTTAAATAAGTATGAACAATATTTATATAACCCTTTCACATTGCAATACAAACAGTATCAATAAAGTAACAAATTTTAGTAATTAGTAACTAGATGATCCTGGAAGCGTCTTCTGCCTCCTGGAATCCACTGTATACTCCACTGGTAGAAGGGTATTTTTTTCTTATTGCAGTAACCACACAGCTTGGCAGAACTTGTCTTTCCCCTGGTCCCAGTTTCTCTCCTTGAAGCACCCATTCGAGGAAAACCCGGTAGGCCACAAGTCTGCACTGTCTAGGGGGTATGGGAAAGTTGGTGGAGGGAGAGGCAAGGAAAGATGAATACACTTCGTTCATTTTCATTGGTATATCATACATATCATTATCATAATCAAATAACTTATCTGCCAATTCAAACTACAAATATAGTAACTATTGGATTGATCAAAAGCAATAAAACCCACGTGTGCAGAGTACTTACTCAGTAGATAAATGTCCATCTGGTCCCTCCGGCGTGGGTCTTCGTGCCCAGTTTAATTTTGGGACATGGAAAAAGGCTTCCAATACCCACAAGTCCAGAAGGGAAGAAAAGCCTTCCGCTAATGTCACGCAGCGTGCATCTTGACTGCGACGGTGCAAAAGGTCCCACTCTTTGCAACAAAAACACTCCATGTCGGTAGGCATTATCTCACAGCACCGGCAGGAACACCACCATCTCCCCGTGATACGAGGCTGTGTTGTGGCTCTGCTTGCAGCTGCTTCCTCCGCACGCTGTCTCTCAATCTCTCTCCTTTCACGGCGCTCACGCAGCTCTTCCTCCGTATATTCAGGCTCAAATAAATAAGGACGCCCATCAAACTCAAATGTTTCATCCTCGTCTTCATAAAACTCAGTAGCTTCATCGTCCGACATCCTTGCAATTGCCAACTGTCTGCACTAACTCCAGTCCAAAACAAACGCGAGGACTCACGTGACTTATCAGGTTGTAGTTTCGTTCCTGCTCGACACTCAACTTATCGTGACTACATTGAAGATGGCGGCGGCCCGTCATTTTCTTGCAGGTACTGTTTGTATAAGTCTTCTTGTAAATAAACTACCGGTGGTTATTCTGAGTTCTCAATGTCTCGTTTTAAATGCCAGGGCCCTTGGAAGTCTACCAATGAAGTGTGGAGCTACTTTGTGCCTCGTAAATGGTGTAAAACAGTGATTTATTTACATGGCTAGCCCGATGCCCCATTTACTCTCATCGACAACCTGTTGTTAGCATCGGCTAACTGACCCCAGATTTCGGACTGGAGTGGA